>VDFB02280668.1:0-65474 GCA_007258455.2 Sequoia sempervirens
AGAGGCATCGCCAATTCTCCTATTATTCCAAGTAAAAAGACCATTGCCAGGTTTGATATCCACAAGATTCAAAGCAGAGATATTGTCCTGGAGCAATAATGCAGAAGCCTCCAACCTTGCAATACCACCTCATTTTTCTGCAAGCTCCGTGATAGCATTAAAATCGCCTCCAATAATCCAAGGATGGTAGGGAAATAAGTTGCGAACTAAACGAATGTTGGACCACAAAAGTTGCTTTCCTTGCAACTCCACAGGCGCATACACATTGGAGAAGAGAGCAATTTCCCCTGACATAAAACAAGAGGCCACCATGGAAAGGGAGGACCTGAAAGACACCCACCAAAGGGGGCAAATCTTACGCGGGTTCCATAAACATGCCACCCCGCCAGAAGACCCTTGAGCACCAATGCATTGGAATCCACCATTCCCCCATAACTTAGGAACAAGATCCATCATACCCTCCACAGAGAGCTTAGTCTCCTGCAAAAAAAGAACATCAGGCGAATGACACCTAATCAAATCCCGAACAACTTTTTGTCTAGGGCCACTGTTCAAGCCCCTAACATTCCAAGAGAGAACTATCATTTCGAGGGGCATGAAAACTGCGAATCCAGAGTCTTGACTGACCCTGACTCCACCAAAGTCTCCCCTATCATCTTAATCTTTTCCTCATCCTTCTTCCTTCCCAGCTTAGAAATTTTCTCCGGCCCCCCCTTCTTGAGAACTTTTTGCAGTACACCCAACTGAGAGGACGCCTTAATATTCTTCTTGCCCACCTCTGGACCAACTTTTTGCAAGAGGTGAACCTTATCTACACTATCTTTCACTACCTCAGCACTACCACCCAACTCAACCTGAACCTCCATTTGACGATCTGTCCCTAGAGCCGAAGTCCCATCAGTAAGCGGAGCCATAATCCCCTCTGAGTTGAGCAAAACCTGACTAGAATTTTTCCCAACCTCATCTAAGCATGGCATTCCCATACCCCCCTCCTGTTGGGGAGTAAGCATTGCCTCAACTAAAGGGCCATGCTGATCAATATCCAGAGTCCCATGATCTAGATCCAAAAATCCTGGGTTCACCTCCTGTTGACTAAGATCCTCTAGCACCTCAAACCTGTTGAAGGTGTCCTCCTCCTGCCTGTCCTTCAAAGTCCTTTTATGACCTTTATTTCTGTTTCGGCCTCTAACGGGAATAAATCCATCGTCCCTACCACCAGAACCCTGAATGGGGTCCTTTCCCTTATCCACCCTAGGTGGATTAGCCGAAGGTTGAGAAGAATGAGACTCCAAAGGCTTGGCCTTTGGACATCTGCGCAGGAGGTGACCATACTCATGACAGAAACGACAACGGAAGGGAAGTGTTTCATAATCCAGCTGTTGCACCCATGAATAATCTCCTGCACTCACTTCTAACGAGTCTGGCAATGGCTTACTTAAATCAATTTCTACACAAAACCGGGCAAAAGTCATTACCTTTTTGAATTGTGTTTGCTGAGAAGAACCCACAGGTTTCCCCAGCTTCGAGGCTAATAGGCACAACACATCCCTCGCCAGCATTCCACAGGGAGCCTTGGAAGACGGACCCAAACCGGAACCCGATTCGGAAGTTCCTCTGCCGGGTTGAAGCCAGCATGCCATGGCTTAATAAATAAGCCCACCTGGTTATAAAAATACGGGCCCCCTTCAAAAATCCTATTCCGATCAGCCAAACAATCAAAAGTAACCATGAAGTAGTTATTTGCCAGGAGGCGGATCTCCATCTCTCCCTCAGGCATCCATGTCTTTTGAGCCCACATCTCCAAGAATTGCAAAGAAATTTTCAAACCTAAGAATTTGCAATAAAGAGAATGTCGTGCATAATAATCAATGTCTTCAGCCAACATCTCCATTGGAATGACTACGCTCGGCCTCTCTTTACACCGTTCGAGGCACCCATTAATCTTCGGAATTCTAGGCCCCCCTACCGAGCCCATCTCGACTTTCTCAGGTTCCACCGAGAAAAGATTATTATCAAAAATCTTCGAACCCTGTGGAGAGGGTTTCGATCCAAAAGCAGAACGAAAGTCCATATTGGGACAAACCCTAGAAGATTCTCCAGTATCCATCAAAGAGCACACAACGCAAGATGAGCAAGCAAGGCCCAAATAAAACCAAGAGCCCTTCGAAGAAGGCACACTCCACTGGACACCAAGGTCGCAACCCCCCAACCCCAGAATACACACCTGCTGCAAAAGAAAAGAGCCTCCCCCCAAATAGCGTAAAAAAAAACCCACCCCCAAGAAGCTTCAGAGACGAAGAGAACAAATCCGACCCCCAACTACACATGCAACCACCAAAAGACCACATGCAGGCCGAGCCTAGATGGCTGCGGCCTCATGCAGCGCTTGCAGAGCCATCCTTCCAATCTCAATACCCTAGATTATCAATTGAGTTTATAGGAATGTAAAATTAATTACAAAGAATCTTTTAAAATAATCTAGTTTGTAATGCATTACAAATGTTGTTACAACAATGATATCAAACTCAGAACAAATCTTTGCTACAACTATGAAAGCTCAAATACGACCTCTAAGTGAAATTTTCCTTTTCACAAAAGGGGTTGCATCCTATAACATGCACAAACAAAGGGGTCATTTGATTATTTATAAATCTAAGGTTTTTAATCCTCGAATCTGGGTGATGTGCAAGCACTCAAAATATAGATTATGGTTAGGGTTTCTAGATGTATTTTCATAATAATCCCTCCATGAAGACTCTAGACTATTACTATCCCTAGAAAAAAATTGATATTTGCATTAAAGTCCTCAAATACCAAAATGGTAAGGCATTGAGGATACCCATACATATTGAGTGTTATTTTACCTTTAATCACACATGAATTGTGCCCACATTCGTAGGGTTGTACTTTAGATGCATGGGGGATATGATCCTTGCAACTTGTAAAAGTCCTTTGTAATAATGGCATGAGGTCCTATGTGTTTTGAACCCTAACCACCACATTAATGGTAGCAAGGGTCATTTTTCAATTTTCATATATAGAGGTACATGTAGATCCATGCCCTAAAGATTAAATAATGTTTCCAAGTGGAGGGACCTTTTCTAGAACTTATAGCATCAAAATTGAGCATTATAGGTGCTCTATGACATTCTTGGAGGTAGGTGAGGTGAAAAATAAAAAATGGTAAGTTTTGAAAACTTTGGAGTTTATGAATGATAAGAAGCTCATAACATTGAGATAGGTAGACAAGGGGAAGTTTAGCAGCATCCCCAAAGAAATAGGATAATGGAAAGTGTCGAGGATCAAGGATGACTCATTCCTGGTACCACATTTAAGGTAAGCTCATGCTATCAACTTTGATAGGATATACACAAGAAGTTATCTAGTGCAAAAGTTTGAGAGATGCTCTAGAGAAGTACTTAACTAAAGAAATGAGCAAACTTAAATGATATTTATGAAGTTTTTGAAGGGTTTCGAAGTTGGGCATGAAAAGAAACAAGTGTCTAAGTAGGTTTAAGGTTGCAATTCCAACTCTAACAAGTTAACTTAGTAAAAATATTGAGTTAGGAGTAAAGAATTAGGAGTTAAGGATGACATGAGAAGGGTAACCGAGAAAAGAAAACTTTGAAACTTCAATGGGGGGTGAAAGAAAGGCATAATGGTATGGACAAGTCTAAAAGTTTGGTGATAAAGAGACTAAGAAAAGGTAGAATTGGATGGAAAGCTATCCCTAGATGAGGAGCTCTATAAGTTTGACAACAATCAAACTCTTAGAAAACTAGACATGTGCCAAAATTTAGTGACTTTAGGGATTGTAGATAGACATGTAGAGAAATAAGAGGAAGAATACACACAAAATTGGAGTAAGGAAGATGTGAAAAAGAGGAAATAGGTATTTTGGTCCATAACATAATGTATTACAAGAAATAGACATGAGAAATAATGTCATTCTTTCTCTAGATCTCTAATTAAAATAATAAATTTATAATTAATAAAAAATATCTAAAAAACAATAATTTGGTTAATGAATTTGAATAGAATAAACCTGTATAAATGTTACAACTCTTGCAATAGAATATATTGATAACAATGGATTGTTATGACGGTAAATACAATAACAACAAGACAATTACAAATCTAAAACAACAATGTTCACTCTAGATTTCCTTATAGTTCCTTGATGCTCTAATGCACTCCCTAAGTGAGAATGCTCCTAAGAACTAATGGGTTTTCATCCTCTAATTTCAGTGACCAATGTGGTTTCATCCACTTATCACAATCTCTTATGGGTTTTTGTGTATAAAAGATTGAAAATAACATGCCCAAAAAGACATAACCTAACATTATTATGCAATCAAAATGTTTCATAGATTTATATACAATCCAAAGATTAAATTTGTGATCAAGCCTCAAAATGGTTCCAATACCCAAATTTGAATCTGCATGCTACCACATATCACCCTATGTGCCTTGCATTCTTTCATCGCCCCTAATAGGTCAACCTCACGACCCTTGCATCCCTTCTTTCTATCCCACACACCACTATTTCACTCACTAATACACACACTACCAGGTGAAGCCACATAAGTGGTTTACACTTTGAAGGAGGAAGGAAAAGTCACATTTTTGTGGTTTCAATAATTCAAGGGATTCACTCAAACTGGTAGGTTCGGGCAAACCCATTAAACCATTCGGTCAAACCATATGGTTCAAATGAACTACCAATTCGCCTTAACCCCTTTAAAGTCAACGATTTAATAATATTTTAAAGGGTTTGATAGAATTGGGGTTCATTCGAACCCCCTGAAATAGGGCATTTTAAAAGATTGTCATTGTCGAGCCGATAGTGCTTTTTTTTTCTGCAGTGAACGTGAACCTAGAGCATGTGAAGCACGAAAAACAACGAATTTGTGGGCGAATCTCCAACATACCACCTTCAAGCAAGCTATTTCCATCACCTTCAACCTCCTTCAACCTCCATAGTGCTTTCAAGGTTGGTTTTATTTTCCCATGGCTAATTGTATTGCATTTGTTTGAAAGTTTCTAAACCTTAAATGAACAAATCTATTTTGTGTGTATGTGTATTCATAGCATTCCATAATTTGTTTGTGCGTATGATAGCATTCCATGAGACCAAAGCTCCCATTTAGATATACCTTGTTCCAAAGCTCCCATTTTAATTTGATATACCCTATTCCAAAGCTCCCATTTTGGCATAGGCAGGGTGAAAGTTTTGGAATTTGGCTTTACAGCTGCCAATTGCATTTGCTTGAAAGTTTCTAAAGCCTTTTCAACAAACCCATAAAAATGTTGTGGAATTTGGCTTTATAGCTGCCAATTGCATTTGCTTGAAAGTTTCTAAAGCCTTTTCAACAAACCCATTTTAAAATGCTATGAAATTTGGCTTTACAATTGCCAATTGCATTTACTTGAAAGTTTCTAAAGCCTTTTCAACAAACCCATTTTTAAATGTTGTGGAATTTGGCTTTATAGTTGCCAATTGCATTTGCTTGAAAGTTTCTAAAGCCTTTTCAACAAACCTATTTGCTACATATGTTAGAATCATGGCATTCCATAAGACCCTTTTCAAATTTGAAACCAATATTTGGGCATTGTGAATATTTGAACCTTCATGCATAGATGGACCTAGTTCTACATTGGCAATATTTTTATGCAATATCTTCTTCAATTTAATCCATTGTGGGTTCATTAATTTCTACAAACTAGTTACCAAAGGATTCAAACATCAACCAAGAATTTGTATGAGATTTATTCAGTTGAGGAGCAACTCTTAGCAATTTAGACACTACATTAAAACTTGGTTCATATACTTGATATTTTTTCTTTTATTTGTTACAATTTCTTTAAGCCGTAGGGAAGGAGATGAAACTGTTTGGGATTTGAATGTTAAAGGAGGAAACACAATTGTAGGAACATAATTAATATTGATGTTATCTGATAAGACTTCCAAGTTTTCATGGCTTGCAAGCTACCATGTGCCAAGCTAGTGAGACTATAGCCACCCCTTGAACAATGTGAATGATCTCCACAATCACCCCACCTTGTTAAGAGATTGTAACAATGGATCCATACACATACACACTCAAGATTAATTTATGGAAACATTGAAGAACTTGTTAGGTACACATATGGCTTCCTCAAACATACATAAAATATCTCTCTTGATCTAAATAAAGGTCTTGGATAAGGAAAAAAAGCTTAAATCCAAAGGAAAAACCCTTATAAAGTCACAAAAACCATTTAAAGAACATAAAGAAGACTTGTCCATTATTTTAAATAAATATGCACAAAGAGGAAATTAGCCAAAAATCTTAAGGCTCCATTCAATTGTGATAATCATATTATTTAACAAACACATGAAAATAACATAAAAAATAATAACACCATTATTTTCAAAGAAAGGTAGAGTTAGGAAAGGAATAAAATATCACAAGAGAACTATCTCTAGTAAAATTTAAAATCCAAGGAGATTTGATATGTTGATAGAACACCCTTTCCAATATTCTCACAAGCTTTACCAAATCCTTCTCAATCCAAACCCTATTGGTTTCTTTCACTTCCCTCTTCTCGAGATCCTTGAATTATATAATAATCAAATCCCAAAAGAAGCAACCCCTCTTCTTAACCTTTAATTTTGGATAAATAAGATGAATCTAATATATATTGCTTGACCTAATGGATTTTTAACATGTTTCCATTTATTCAAAGAAAAGAAGAGAGTCCACAAAGGAATTTTGAGTAAATAAGGTAAGTTTTAACTTATAATTTAATGTGGTAACTCTTGGATATTTTCCTCAGCAAAATATATCTCCAAATTTAAATCTAAATGTGCACCCAAAAAAATACAATAACTAAATTTAATTAAAAAAGTGGACCATCTATGACCTATGAACTTCTCGAAGATGTCATTCCCATAAATGATAAATTAAAAGTTAAGTTATGACCTACACCAAAATGACATGAAATTATCTTTCTAAGATGTCATATTTGCATAAATCCCTCAATGAAATTTTTTAACTAATTTTAAACACTCAAACAAATACATATATATGAATATACTTCATTTATAAATTCTTGGAATATATCAATCCATCATAATTAAAATCTTAGACATCGTGCATAATATTTTTGATGTATTCACAAAGCCACCTAGGGTCTCATAAGACTTGAGTAGGTGAATACCAATATGCATATCTAATGGTGGGGTAAATGGCAAAGGATTAGGAGTAAGTTCATATACATCTATTACTTATTTTGCAATCCAATATATTGGTTGGAGAGGTTGCATTTGAAGAGAAAAAGTGAAGATAAGGTCTATTAAAATATGACTCACCATCTTCTCTATTCTTAGGATTTTGGAGTATATCAAAATATCCAACCTATATTTCATTGTAGATCTCAACCAATCTTTGCTTCAACTTCCAAATCATCCACACAATCCTCCCTGTTCAATATTCAATATGTGAAACATAATTATGAGGAAGATACAAATAATCCTTGACATAGCTTTTTGTATCAAAGGATAATATGGTTTTATAATTTTAAACTATTTCCAATTTTGAAATCAAAATACAATCAATTATCTATTTAATCTCAATAATCATAATTTTAAGGCAAACATAAATTACTTGAATCTTTTTAAGGTCTCTCATTAGATTCTACAATTACTCTAACTTAAATTTAAAAAACAACATTAAAATCCACTTAACAAATTTCAAAGACATAATATTATTACAATATTATTTAAAAATCTAATTGTAATGAATGTTATAGTAATAAATATTCAAATTTTAAATCTATGAAAATATATAACCAAATGATCCTTAATTTTCATATATCATTTGTGATGAGAATGTTGAATATTAGAATTTTTTAGGCCAATCTTAGGCACTAATTCACCATTGTTAAAATGATCCTTAGTTTATTCATTATTTTTTTTAGGATTATAAATTTTTACAATTTCTATTAAACCAAATTCAAAATAATGGTATAGATTAAGATTCTTGTCTTTATCGTACATTTGGGTCATGTTTGATTAGATTTACTATCATATTTAGAAGTTGTATTTTGTTATTATATATTTTTTAACATATATAAAATGTATGGTTGGATTAGTGAGATGTTTATAACAAGTATACAATATGAAGTCAAACTTTATTAGATCAAGATTCTTAATAAATTAGGAATAATGATTAAATTTATAGTTTTATACAATCTATAAGTATAAATAGTTTGATGGTAGAAACTTTATACATATAAAAATATGATAAATGTGTGGTTATTTTGCTTTACAATCTATAAATTTTTGATGTACTTGGCTATATAATTGAGATGATTCACTCATAATGTAATGATAAAAATTTAGTACATGAAAAAAATATTTATGAGACATCAAGCTACCATTCTACATAACTCTCATGGAAATAAGAATATTATTTTATTTTAACTAAATATTGTGTGTACTCTATCTTGAATTACTAATTAATTTTGAATTATAAAATTATAATTTAAAATAAAAGCATCCTTTGTAACATAGAATAGATAGGTTAATTAATGAAATAAAATATGTTTTTATATTAAGAAAAATTTACAAATATGGAACTCATATGAGAAATTGACTAAGACAACTCTGTGTGAGAATTAAGATGAGAATAATATATACCTTTCAAGAATTAACATTAGATTAAGACTTGGATCATATTGTATAATCACGCTAGAAACCAACAATGGAAGATTGAGAGTCTCAACTAAGAATTCCACCTTATAAATCACATTCATACTAGAAGCCAACAACTAGAGACCAAATTTCATAGAGTTCATGTGTTATATATCATGCCTTTGAGGGGTCCACAAGTACTGTGAGCCTTTTGAAATCCTTCTCCATATAAATGCACATCCATTCCAAGACCATTGGGAGGTGGGTATCCCAATTCCTTAATTTCTTGTAGGAATTTAATTTCAAGAGTAGGACATTGTGACTTTGGCATGTAAGATAAGGTAAAACCATAAAATTCATGAAATGGAATATTTGGAATAGGTGTGTAGACCATTTGTAACTAAATTTAAGCATTAAATTAATGGAAAAAGATAACTATTAAGAACTAAAAAAATGATCCAAACCATAAAGGAAAATAAAATATTAATGGAAAAAGATAAATATTAAGAACTAAAAGAAGGATCCAAACCATAAAGGAAAATAAAATATTAACTTAAAACCTCAATGTCAAAACAAGAGTTGAGATAAAATTAGACAAAATGTTAGTAGGGGGAATGCTCAAAAAATTTGAAGATATGGTAGATGAGACCAAACAAAGAAATCACATTTTCTTCATCTATGATACCTAATATTCCATACAAATGATCTTATTCCAGGTGAAATATGGGTTTTCAATATAATGACATGACAAGAATATCACCTTAGTAGTTTTTGACATCTTTATTCTTGTCGTAAGTCACAAATTCACAAAATCACAAAAATTCTCAAAAAGTTGATAATTTAGGTAATTGATAGTTGATTTGAGATGTGACCTCATTATATTCACTAAAACTTGAATTATGTGATTAATTTAATCATTCAATTAGGTGAAAGTGAAGGACCATATTAATGTTTATTCAATTTTCAATTTTTAAAATTTAAGTATTTTGATTAATCACTAATTCAATTTACATTGGTGGAAGATTTGAGGTAATAGAAAAAATATGTACAAAGATTAAATCTTCATTTTCTCCTATTCTTTCATTATTTCTTTCTTTTTGTACTAGGGTTAAATCTTCATCTAGGTTTGTTGTGTACTTATAAGAAACCTTTATTCCTTAGTATCATGTTCTTGTACATTGTATGGTAACTTTCATTATAAATATTATGTGCATGTCCCTTCCTCCTATCAAATTTTCTTTATGGATGTGAGGAAGTTTATTTCTAATTTTTTGGTTTCCTCCTTATCAAAATATTGCTTCAATAATTTAGAAATTATATTTACAAGCTTATCATCTCTCTCATTTTCTTCTCTTATTTGTACCTTCAATAATGACTAAATTGATTTTACATGACCACCAATGTTAAGTAATCATGCTTTCCCTTTATTGCTAGTTCTAGGAAATAAGAAAGATGATTAAAAGATAAGAAAGATGATAAAAAGATGTGTGTGCCCCATAGAAAAATGGCCCCTTATCATTTTCATGGCCTTTTAGGTCTTGAGGAATGATTAAAAGATAATAAAGATGATAAAAAGATGTGTGTGCCCCATAGAAAAATGGCCCCTTATCATTTTCATGGCCTTTTAGGTCTTGTTTCATGGTGTTGGAACTATGTTGCTCTGATTTTATGTTGTAACATGGCTTGAACATGCTTATTTATGTACTAAAACTCAAAGAACAACATCTTGTGAAGGTTTTGTGAAGTGTTGTAAGACATTTCTGCATTCTTCTAGACTCTATTTAATGCAATTTTCCTAAATATCACCTTTTTACTCATCAAAAAGTCCTATTTTGAAGTGTTGTAAAGTCTTGTAACAAGCTTTCATGCTCTTTTGGGCATATTCTCACTATTTACACCCTTCTCATGCTTTATTTGGTCTTTTTATGCCCTCATAAGTTGTAATTAAGTGTATTTTTTAATGTAATCCTGACAAATAACATTAAATACAACATTTTTCACAACACTTGCTTTTAGGTCCTACGTGGGACCCATTCGCCATGGGTGGCGAATGAGTCTTCCTTGGCCCCAAGTTCAAAATATTTCAAATTTCCTTTCAGGATTTTATTCAAAATCACTTGATGTCAGCCTGTGATGAGGTATGAATGGATACTAAGGCACAAGAATTATATAAATAAGTGATTTTCACCTCATTTTACATCTCCCACAATCCTCTAACATTCACATATCATATTCAAGCAATCTCAAGCATTCAAGCATTTTACATCAACAATCCAAGCACTATTCAAGCACTTTGAAGCAGCTAATGACATTACTTCAGACTTGCATTATCAAGGGTTGGGTAAGTTGATATCACTTGCATGTTATTAGTTTATCTTTCTCTTTCATTTCATTATTTTTTCAAGGGTTTAATTACCAAAAGTGGGGTTTGACCAACACAAACCCCTATTCACTAACCCTCAATCATTTTCCCCCTATTGCATGTTTGTTTGGAGCTCTTTGTATGCATATTTGATAGGTTATTAGGTGTTGAAGATTGATTTCCAAGTCAAATAGGTGCTTCAAGTCAACTTGAGTCAAATTCAAGCTTGGAGAGAGTTATTTGTCTATTTTTTTGCAGAACTGACTTTGACAACCCACCAAGCAGACTTTTCTAGATCTGGTGTTGCAGAGTTATCTCTTGATTTTTAAGAAATTTGGGAGAGGACTGATTTTCCACCTATGGCAAATGAGTCCCACCTTAGAATTGAAAATCTAAATTTTGTCAGATTCCAGATCCCGACAGACAAAAACAAGCTCCCGACACTTTTTCACCAGGAGGACTAATTTGCCACCCTAGGCAAATGAGTCCCACTGTGAAAATTCAATAATTTCCATCAACATTCAGAACACTCTAGAATCATCACAATTCATCCAGGTGCACTCAGATTCATCTCTATACCTTTTGTTTTGCATTATTTCTTCATTTACATAGTTGTTTGCATATCACAATGTGTTTTCAAACATAGGAGTAATTGCACTTTTGCATTCATTTTCGGTCATTCAGATTAGTCAATTGCATTTATTTAAGTTCATTTACATTAAACAACATTACATACATCCTAATTTGATGGTACATTAGCATTTTTGGCCCTATCTCTCTCCTTTTAGGTGAAAAACCCTAGAAGTGCAAGAGTAGTCCATAGGGTCCCAAAAATCTATGTTTCTGTGTGAAATGACTTGAAATGAGTATTTATAAGCAAAAATACCTTATTAAATTCCCATTAATTAGACCTAAGAGGCCAACATTCATGAAAAATTAAAGTTAAATTGATTAAATTCCTGCTTAAATTTGAACTTTCCCTCAAATGGGACTCATTCGCCACCCTTGGTGAATGGTGTAAGGAAAATTAGATGTGGAAAACAATTCTCCTAACGTCAATACCTCAGGAAAGAGTGAAAAAATACTTTTAAATTTTCAATTACAGTCAAAATTGAGATGCACTATGAGACAAATTACAGAAACAGAGTATTTAGACAAACACACATGAACACCAGATATACGTGGGAAACCCCTTACGGGAGAAAAACCCACCACACCAAGAGAAATCACTTTGTATTACAGTAATCAAAATTACTTACAATTCCAGACTTATCTTTCTGGTGTCATTATACAATAGCATTCATCATGTACATTCTTCAAATAGAAACTTCCAAGTTACAGCCTTTACAAATTTTAATTCCTTCATTGATACAGTTTGAATTCTTCACACTTCATTGTTGATCGAACTACTATCCAACCCCCAAGCGTCTGCAAATTCCAACTATATCCATGGTGTTCCCTGACTGTTGAGATTTCTCACAGAACTGTCGCACTGAACCAACTACTAACGGTTCACTTTCAGCTTCCTCTATTCATCCACAAGATTCCAAGTATGATAGTTAGACGGTCAACATAAATTGTAATGCACTGGCATCTCGGTGAGACACTAACAGTGTCTTGTTGATGCCACATATACTTCGTACTGAAGTCGCCAAGAGTCATCGTAGTTTCCAGGATGTTCTATCGAGCTCCATAAGTTACACCGAGCCACCAAACAGTCGCCCAAACTTACCGCTTTCACCAAGAGATCATAACGAGTCACCAAAGGTATACCGCAGACTTAAGTCATATCAAGCTTCAAGAGATAGTCGGCAAGACTCACATATATCGCCGAGAGTTCATACCGATCTCCATATGTTTCACCGAAGTGTTCAACATAAAATAGTGTCGGCAAGACATGTAGCTCTCGCTAAGACTTCTTATCGATCTCTATGACTTATCCCTAAAGCTTTTTGTCTGTCGCTAAGAGTTACCCTGAAGACATACACCTATCAGCTAGACAATCGGCTTTCGCTGAGACACCATACCAAGATCCATATGTTTCACTGATGATCAACTATCGCCAAGAGCTACCCTAAAGACTTCCAAAAGGTGATTCTTTCGGTGAGACCTTGAA
The DNA here is from genome assembly GCA_007258455.2 of Sequoia sempervirens. Taxonomy (NCBI): domain Eukaryota; kingdom Viridiplantae; phylum Streptophyta; class Pinopsida; order Cupressales; family Cupressaceae; genus Sequoia; species Sequoia sempervirens. Next base: position 13,156 of record VDFB02280668.1, read on the forward strand.
TGTTCACTAAGATGTTTCTCCGGCCACTATGAGTTACTCCGAATAATGCTTGGATGAGTCCTCATCGGCAAGACTTCCACTATTCGTTAAGACATCTTCTCGAATCATTAGAGTTACCCCAAAGACATCAATACATACGCTGTCGGCAAGAGATCAACACTTCGCTAAGACATCTTAGCAAAAACCTTTAGCTTCACCGAAGATCACAGTTGCTAAGAGTCTCATCGATATACGATTGAATGGCCTGTCGGCCAAAGGTCTCCCGATCGCTCTAATGTCATAACGAATACATCATGCTATAATGATAGACTCCACAGTGCAACCTTTTAGCAAGACAATGACAGGGTCACAACGACTTGTTCAGAAATGAATAAAGCAAACTGCTAGTCGGCCAGACATGGAACCTGTCACACTGACTTGGCACTCATGGAGGTTTCAACCTGTAATGTTTGAGACACATATTTCCAACAATCTCCCACTTGATGAAGATCATTCGAGCACCTCCAGAGCATAATAATACTTACTAAAAAACATGGGCACTAAGGCCCATTGAACTAGCACACCACCTGGACTTGTTTGTGCTCACAAGCTTCGTCAATGCATCTGCAACATTCTTCAGAGTATCAAACTTTTCCAAATTGACCTTTCCATCCTCAACCATATCTCGTACAAAGTGGTACTGTACATCAATATGTTTCATCCTGGCATGGAAAGTTGGATTCTTTGCCAGACAAATGGCACTCTGACTGTCACATAAGATTGATATTTCCCTTGCATCAAAACCAATGTTAGAACACAAACGTTTCAACCATACAACTTCTTTACAAGCATGGGTAGCTGCCATGTATTCAGCCTCTGTAGTGGACAAAGCGACTACAGCCTGCCACTTGCTCATCCAACTCACTGCACCACCATTCAACATGAAAACGTATCCACTGGTGGATCTCCTGCTGTCAATGTCCCCTGCCCAATCAGAATCTACATAACCACGAATGATGAGAGTCCTCTGTGATTCAACTGAATTTCCATGGTAACACAAAGCAAAATTTGAAGTTCCCTTCAAATACCTAAACACTCTCTTCACAACATCCTAATGTATTCTTCCTAGATTAGCCATAAATCAACTAAGTACTCCCACTACTTGGGCAATGTCTAGCCTTGTACAGACCATTGCATACATAAGATTGCCTACTGCACTAGCATAGGGTACATTGGTCATGTCCTCCATCTTAGTAGGAGATTTTGGACAATCCTTAATAGATAGCTTCATTCCCTGCATGACTGGAACAACTAACTACTTGCAATCATTCATACAAAATCTCTTTAGAACAGTCTTTATATACTTATTCTGACTGAGCCAAAACTTTATATTCTTCCTGTTCCTAGTTATCTCCATCCCCATAATATACCTTGATGCACCAAGATCCTTCATTTCAAACTTAGCAGACAACTGAGACTTAAGATCAGAAATCATTAGCTTGTTATTTCCAATGAACAACATATCATCAACATAAAGAGCAATAACAAGCACTTGATCACTTTTAGCTTTATAGTATACACAATGATTAGATTTTGATCTCACAAAGCCTAAAGATAATACATAGGTATCAAATTTCTGGTACCACATTCTAGGTGACTGCTTTAACCCATACAGAGACTTCTTTAATTTGCATACCAGTTTTTCTTTACCTTTCTCAACAAAGTGCTCAGGCTGGGACATATAGATTTCTTCTTCAAGATCACCATGAAGAAATGTTGTCTTCACATCCATCTGTTCAACCTTTAAGTCATAAGCTGCTGCAAGTGACAATAGAAATCTAATGGATGTCAGCTTTGCTATAGGAGAAAATATTTCCCCATAGTCAATTGCCTCTACCTGGGAATAACCCTTTGCAACCAGTCGTGCTTTGTATTTTTCTACACTGCCATCTAGACCAATCTTTTTCTTAAATACCCATTTATAGCCCACAAGTTTTCTGCCTTTAGGCAAGGGCACCAGACTCCAGGTTTCATTTTTATCTAATGATGCCATTTATTCCTTCATGGCTTCCAACCAAGAATCTGAATCAAACATTTTAATTGCCTCCTTTATAGTCCTAGGCTCATCAATGCTAGAAATCAAGGCATAGGCACAAGTAGAATCAATTAATGAGAACCCATACCTATCTGGTTGTTTCCTTTCTTAGGTTGACCTCCTCACTGGCTAGGGATGAGGTTCATATTCTTCAGAGCTTTCAGAACTGCTTGAGCTCTCCTCAGTTTTAGGTATGTTTTAAATCTTCAATTCCTCTTTCTTTGGTGTAGGAGGAATTGCTGCTACATCCTTACTATTTTTTGACTTTGTTTATGACTGCAAATCCAAGATGGAAGGTTTCAGCTCATGAAAGATTACACTTCTGCTATATACAACCTTCTCTGTATCAGGATTCCAAAGCTTGTATCCTTTAATGTTAGCACTATAGCCAATAAAAATACACTTAACAGTCTTGTTCTCCAACTTAGATCTTTTTACATCTGGCACATGTGCATATGCCTCATAGCTAAAGAATCTAATATGTCTAAGAGAGGGCTTCTTACCAGACCACGCTTCCAAAGGTGTCTTATCAACAAGAGCAGAGTTTGGAGACTGATTAACTAAGTAACATGCAGTAGCAGTAGCTTCAGCCTAGAACTTCTCCTCCAAACCAGCACTACTAAGCATACTTCGTGCTCTCTCCATCACTGTCCTATTGAACCTTTCTACAACTCCATTCTGCTATGGAGTGTAAGGTGTAGTCTTGTGTCTTTTGATTCCATGGTTTTTACAGTATCTTTCAAATTCATCAGAACAAAATTCACTGCCATTATCAATCCTTAAGCATTTTATTGTTTTACCAGTATGATTTTCAACAAGATTTTTAAACTCCTTAAATCGACTGAACACTTCTATTTACTTTTCAAAAAATATATAAATGCTCTTCTTGAATAATCATCAATGAATGACACATAGTATCTTGATTTAGACAAAGAAGGAACATCTACTGGACCAAACACATCCGAATGAATATAGTCTAACAAATTAGAAGATTTATGAGGACTGTCATAAAATGAAACACGATGATGCTTTCCATATATACAGTGTTCACAGAATTCAAATTCCAGATTACAATCTTCAAGCCCCTCAACCAGGTTTTTGTTCTTCAAGGTTTTTAAACCTTTTTCTCCTATGTGGCCTAACCTATGATGCCAAAGCATAGTCTTCTCTACAGGAAGTTTTACTTCCGTAGAGTTTACATAATTAGGGATATTTCCCTCTTTACCTCCATGAGCAGCTTTCAGTGACTTCAAAGAGACACTATTACAATGAATAGCTTGTGCATCCAGGTTGTACAGGGTACCAATTCGAGCACCTCTAGTCAGCACCATTGAACCTCTAGTCATCTTGCAACCTCTTTCCGAGAACAAGACTTGTACTCTACTATCATTTAGCATACTTACAGACAATATATTTTGAGCCAGACCTGGTATGTGCATAACATTATTGATCCCCTTTATTCTGCCATCAGGGAATTGGATTCTAACTCTTCCACAGCCAACAATTTCCAAGGTTGAATCACTCGCCAAGTACACCTTTCCACCAAATATTCTTCATACTTTGTAAACCATTCTCTGTGAGATGTCATGTGGAACGATGCTCCAAAATTGATCAACCAGACATCATCTAATGCCTAAGTATCCAAGGCTGCAATGAAGGCGTCACCATCACTATGAGAAGAACCATTATCGGAAGATCCTTTCTTCTTTTTTTTCTCCTCTTTATAATCCTTTCGAACATGACCAAGTTGCCCATAGTTCCAGCACTTCACCTTGGACTTCTTGCCAGGAGACTTTGATCTCCCCTCTGATTTCGATTTGGACTTCTTGTCCTTCTTCTTGCCTTTCTCTTTTGACTTTCCTCTGATAGCAAGAGCCTTCTTCACCATCTCAGAAGATTTTCTTCTCATTTCTTCTAACAACAAAGAACCAACAATATCTTCCATTTTGAAACTAGATGTTGTACTCCCAATAGCCATCACTAGATGATCCCAAGAGTCTGGCAAAGAACATAACAGAAGCATACAGCGATCTTCTTCTTCAATCTTTACATGAACAGATGTTAATTGTGCGAGCAACATGTTAAATGCATTCAAATGATCAGCTACAGACTGTCCTTCCTGCATTCTCAAAGAGTAAAGCTTCTTTCTCAGGAACAACTTATTCACCAAGGATTTCCCCTGATAAATGGATGCCAGTCTTTTCCACAAGAGAGAGGCAGTCTTCTCTTCATGCACATTGAGAAGAACTGAGTCTACCAAATAGAGCCTTATCAGCCCCTTCGCTTTTCTATCTGCAAGGTTCCATTCTTCTTGCTTCAAGCCTGTAGGTTTAGTTCCAAACACAACAAGCCAAAGGTCTCGATCTACTAAGAGATCCTCCATTTTGAGTTTCCACAATTCAAAGTTCCTGCCATTGAATTTCTCTATTTCAATCTTCCCAGATTAACTAGACATCTTAATCTGTAAATAGAAATAACAATCTCTACAAAACTCCCACTGAATAGTATTGACACAAAAAAACCAATGTACCCCCAAGGATAACACAACTGGCCAGGCTCTAATACCACTTGTAAGGAAAATTAGATGCGAAAAACAATTCTCCTAATGTCAATACCTCAGGAAAGAGTGCAGAAGTACTTTTAAATTTTCAATTACAGTCAAAATTAAGATGCACTATGAGATAGATTACAGAAACAGAGTATTTAGACAAACACACATGAACACCAGATATACGTGGGAAAACCCTTATAGGAGAAAAACCCACCACACCAAGAGAAATCACTTTGTATTACAGTAATCAAAATTACATACAATTCCAGACTTATCTTTCTCGTGTCATTATACAACAGCATTCATCATGTACATTCTTCAAATAGAAACTTCCAAGTTACAGCCTTTACAGATTTTAATTCTTTCACTGATATAGTTTGAATTCTTCACACTTCACTGTTGATTGAACTACTATCCAACCCCCAAGCGTCTGCAAATTCCAACTATATCCATGGTGTTCCCTGACTGTTGAGATTTCTCACAGAACTGTTGCATCGAACCAACTGCTAACGGTTCACTTTCGGCTTCCTCTATTCGTCCACGAGATTCCACCTATGACAGTTAGACAGTCAATAGAAATCGTAATGCACTGGCATCTTGGTGAGACACTAACAGTGTCTCGCTGATGCCACATATACTTCGTACCGAAGTCACCAAGAGTCATCGTAGTTGCCAGGATGTTCTATTGAGCTCCATAAGTTACACCGAGCCACCAAACAGTTGCCCAGACTTACCGCTTTCTCCAAGAGATCATAGCGAGTCACCGAAGGTATACTGCAGACTTAAGTCATATCGAGCTTCAAGAGACAGTCAGCAAGACTCACATCTATCGCCGAGAGTTCATACCGATCTCCATATGTTTCACCGAAGTGTTCAACATAAAACAGTGTCGGCAAGACATGTAGCTCTCGCTAAGACTTATTATTGATCTCTATGACTTATCTTGAAAGCCTTTTGTCTATTGCTAAGAGTTACCTCGAAGACATACACCTGTCGGCCGGACAATCAGCTTTCACCGAGACACCATACCGAGATCCATATGTTTCATCGATGATCAACTATCACCAAGAGCTACCCTGAAGACTTCCAAAAGGTGATTCTTTCGTTGAGACCTTGAATGTTCACTGAGACGTTTCTTCGAGCACTATGAGTTACTTTGAATAACGCTTGGATGAGTCCCCGTCGGCAAGACTTCCATTGTTCGTTAAGACATCTTCCTGAATCATTAAATTTACCCTGAAGACATTAATACATATGTTGTCGGCAAGAGATCAACACTTCGCTGAGACATCTTAGCGAAAACCTTTAGCTTCACCAAAGATCACAGTTGCTAAGAGTCTCGCTAATATATGATTGAATGGCTTGTTGGCCAGAGGTCTCCCGATCGCTTTGATGTCATAACAAATACATCATGCTACAGCGATAGACTCCACAGTGCAACCTTTCAGCAAGACAATGATAGGGTCACAACGACTTGTTCAGAAATGAATAAAGCAAACTACTAGTCGACCAGACATGGAACCTGTCACACCGACTTGGCACTCATGGAGGTTTCAGCCTGTAATGTTTGAGACACATATTTCCAACAAATGGGTCCCACTAGAGGGGACTCATTCTCCCAAGCTGGTGAATGGATCCCACTACTACTGTTTTAAGGTGGGTTTTATATGATTTCTCAGGTAAAATGGGCCTCTAGATCAAAATTAATGGGTCTAAGGGGCCTATATATTTTGAAGGGTGAATGATGTGAAGGGACTCAAAAGTGGGTCCAATTATGTGTGAAACTATCTCTTTTCTCAAGAGGGTTCAATTTTATATGGCACATTTAGCCCCCACTTTAGCACCCATATGAATCTATGCATTATGTAAGCTAAAGGACTCTAAATGATGCACCTTTTTACATAAAAGTATACTCATTCAAAAGATGGGAAAATGAAGCCCCCAGTGTAGTTATCTATACAACCACAACATTAAGAACTGCATCCTGCAACACACATTCGTTAATTGCTCAAAAATACTTTTATCTAACTCTTAGGAATCCAATTTGAGGGTAGATGTATGCCCCCCTTGATTCCACTTGCTTTACGAAGGTGGAATCGAGGTAGCAATCTAGCCACGTTGAATAAGAAACATCATATTGTTGTGCATTTCCAAGTACGATGCCACATAAGGATAGACGATTGATGATGTCAAGTGTGGAATCATGATTCCAACGTATCAAATGATGTCAAAAATGGATTACCCTAGCTCTCATTATCTTGATTTGAATAATATCTACATTATGAGTTCTTGAAAAGATGATAACCATATGTGAATGTGTAAAAGTAAAAAGAGATGAAAAGTGATTAAAAGAAGGAGAAGAAAGTAACTTGTCACTTACTATTTATTTTACCTTCGTGTAGCTTGAGAGTGATGCATGAGAGAAGAATATGTCGAGCAGATGGGATTACACACCTTCGCGGCTAGATGATCTTTGCGAGCAGGTGGCACACGGTGAGCTGTATCATGAGGTGAGTCGATTCTACAACTTTTGCCTTGTAATTTTATAATAATTTAATGATTTTTATGCATGGATAGGTTAATTTAGGGTTCTTGGAAAAAAAAGTTCACAAAGTGTTCCCTTTTTTGCAAAGTGTCCCATTTGTTCACAGAGTGTCCCTTTTGTTCATAAAGTGTCTTGTTTCTTCACTAAGTGTCTCGTTTCTTCGTGAAGTGTCCCCATTTCTTTATGAAATGTCTAAAAAGGGCTCTAAAGTGTCTAGGGCCATTAGAAATGCACACTAGATTGACTTTATCACAGTTGCTTGATGAATATTGTGAAAATTTAAGATATTAGATGAAATTTAGAGCATTTTGTGATGATTTTGATAGGTCCCCACCTGGTTGCGACAACGGCTAGGGGGAAGACAATTCACATTTCTAAGAGATCATGCGCTAACGCTATCAGTAGTAGAGGTAGAGAATTTACAGTCAGTGGGTATCTATTGGGCATATCTTATGCCACCTATGAGATACCATGATGCCATGCTTATGGCTCTGTGCAAGTGGTGGGATGAAGATACTTGTACCTTTTATCTTCCCACCAGGGAAATGATCACTCTCGAGGACATACACCACATTCTCCGAGTTCCCATTCGGGGAGAGCAGGTATATTTCCAGGGGGATTGTTCATTCCACCCAAGAAGAAGAGAGATATGCATTATTATCTAGGCGATCTAATACATGATGAGAGGGTTAAAGTGTGGATGAAGCTTCCTATGATTCTATATTCATGAGCTCCTATGGTTATACAAATTATGATGCATACAATGGCACTGGTTCTCAATCTAGATGGACGACTGACACACTTGGATGGGGGACTGGTACACTTGATACGAGGGATGCATGAGTGGAGGATAGTTTATGCTTGGAGCCACTGCATTCTAGCACACTTGTATTATGATCTTGGTCAGTTTGTATTTCGAGAGATGGACAATATGGTCCATTGTATGCTTCTATAGGTGTGGTGCATTGAGCATATCACATGTACTAGGCCTATTGGATACCCTTGTACTATAGCTACAGGCTATCCATGAGCATTCAACTATCCTTTGCGACACATGTGGCAGTATGGTGATTTACACTTTTGGAGGGTGAGATTTGACTGACTAGAGGAGGACAAGATCCTATGGAAACCTTATCTACTCACTTTACAGTGGCTAGATCCCACTAAACAGTTACGAAGGATGTAGATGGATAGATATCTAGTAGGGAGGCATGACTACATTATATGACCATTCTATTACGGGTGAGTCATGCGACAGTTTGGACAGGTACAAACACCACCAAGGGCGTGCCCTTTCATTAGATGACTAGTGCAGAGTTCTCAGAGGTTAGGGGATACTGTTCAACTGACTATAGATCATATTTGTGAGAGTGATTCCAATGATTTAGATCATGACTAGCCACCAACATTCGACATTGATGATGTTGGCAGCATAGATGAGCATGAGGAGTGGTGGTCATATGCACAACCAACTCCTGTGTTCCCCATGGATTTCCCTATAGGTGATGTAGAGCTAGTAGTAGATGAGGGTGATGAGCCAGAGGAGAGAGAAAAGGAGGTACAATATAGGCTAGCAGATATTTTTATAGATGTTATTGATGATGAGTACCAGTCTGAGGCCAATCTTGATTATGAGGACCAGGATGGAGGAGAGGATGATGAGGAGGATTATGAAGAGGAGGATTACTACGAGGAGGATCCATCCTTGAGCAAGGATGAGGAGGTAGCTATTGAGGATTGATACGAGCATGGAGAGTCCTCACATACTTACAGGACCAGATCATGGGCAGTAGCTACAACAAACATCAACACTTAGGGTCAGAGAAAGGCTAGCACATCCTCAATGCCCCCTAGAGATGAGGAGGTTGACATTCCTCATGCATTTGGAGACATAGGTGATGATATTTGATTTTACACATGTCCTTTAATGATTTATGCTTTATTTTCATATATGTATATCATGATGTGCTATTGATTGTGTACATTGTCTATCTTGCAAGAGCGATGAGAGATTGGAGAGAGTTCTATCATCAGGCTGCCATAGAGATAGTGCCTACATCCATCGATGAGGAGGAGATTGATCCTAACTACATGCCCCCATTGATAGTGGAGGAAGAGCCAGAGTCACTGAGACCTTTCACAAGGTTACGAGCAGTGTACGAGAGCATGAGGAGACAAATCCATTGAGTTGAGAGTGCACTATAGTTAGCGCAGACCTCGGTAGAGGTAGAGAGACTGTGTGCAAAGCTGGCATAGGCACGAGTAGAGAGGGATTATATGGCAAATGAGTGGATTATAATCATTGGTCGAGTACAGGGTCTGGAGCATGCACTTAGACTCGATAGTTCGCAATCACAGTCACACATGACTGTCTCACAATGTCCAAGGACTGGATCACAAGTTCCAGATCCCGAGGGGTCTAGCTCTCACAAACCATTATGACATTGTATATGATTTTGAGATGTATATAAAACTTTGATATATATATATATATAGACATGCACATTTGATATTATGATGATGTGTCTCTTTATGTGGATGTTAAATATTATGTGATTAATTAAATGACTTATAGTAAAAGTATTTAATTAATGGCTACATGATTTAACATGATTGATGTGATCTAGTGTGAAACATATTGCAATTTTATCATAGATACAACATTGATAATGAGAAAAGAATATGTTAAATTAAATACACTGATAAGGATCTAACTTAACATAATAGGAATGTGAATAGTATGAGTGATAAAGTAATTATAAAATAAAATTAAATAATTACCTTACTGTTTAAGACAAATGCAAATTTAGTTGTCAAGAACGAAGCGATGTGAAAGTTATTTAGAATAACATCAAATAACTTTAAACAACACTGCTATATCAACCATACTATTGCAAGGGGATTAGAGATAATACCAACATAGATGTGTGACATTAATTGGTTCCCTAAGGGGTGTTTTGTCAAGTTTCATTAAGAGATATGCACCAAACCCATAACTGGTATCAACTATATAAGGTCCCAACCAATTAGGACTGAACTTGTCTTTATCTTCATTGTCAGCACTAGCATTTCATTGATTTCCAATAAGAACAAAATCTCCCTTAGAAAATGAGTGAGGGATGACATGAATGTTGTGTTTGCATTGTAATTGTTTGATGTGAGCTTGGAATATTTGAGAGCGTTGATGCGTTGTTCATCAAGCATCTTGAGTTGATGTAATCATTGATCTTGATAGGTGTCATTGTTAAAAGGATCTCGGAGAGCAACTCACAAAGTAGGAATTTCTAACTCCAAGGGCATAATCGCATTAGTACCATAAACAAGGTTATAAGGGGTACTTCCTGTGGATGATCTAACATTAGTTCTATAAGCCCAAAGCGCATAAGATAGTTGCATATGCCAATCTTTATGATGCTTGGTGATAGTTTTCTTGAGAATTTGTTTCAGAAGCTTATTAGTATTTCCAGCTTGTCCATTGGATTGCGGATAATATGGTGTAGAGAAGTGATGTTGAATGTTGAATGTTTCAAGAAATGTTTGAATGCCATTATTCTTAAATGGGGTTCCATTATTTGAAACGATTGCATAAGGGAGTCCAAAGCAAGCAATTATGTGGTCCAAGATGAAACGACAAATTACTTCAGCTATTGTAGAATGGAGGGGAATAGCTTCCACCCATTTCATGAAATAATTTGTTGCGGTTATGATAAATGTGTGTCCAACAGAAGAAGGTGGTGAAATTTTTCCAATAAGATCTAACCCCCATACTGAAAATGGCCAAATGGGAACATTGGCATAGAGCTCAGCAGCAGGAGGGTGGATCAAATTGCTATGTTCTTGGAATTTGTAACATTGTTTAACGTAGGTGAAGCAATCCTTCTCCATATGTCTCCAATAATAACTTATACAAATAAGTTTTTACAATAATAGACGTCCTTCAAAATGACCTCCACAGGCACCAACATGAGCCTGCTCGAGCACTAAAGGGATTTTAGATCACATATTTAGCCGCGAGCTTACGTAAACGCTTTTGAGTATTCATTATAGTAGGTTCGGGAATGGTACTGTCTTTCAAATAGTTATATATTGTATCGTACCATTCACATGAAGCATCTTGAGTTATTGCCAAATTTTATTCTAACAAAGTATCGATCGAGGGTTTCATGATGGGATGGATAACGAAAATGCAGTCTATGAAAGGATCGTGCGGGGATATGAGAGAAGCTGCACTCGTCATTGCATTTGCATGTCGATTATCTTTGCATGGGATGTTATCAATGGTGAACGAGTCAAATTTTTCTAATAATCTCATGATAAGCTCCTTGTATTTTAATAATTTATCATGTTTAGTTTGATATGTACCATTGATTTATTTGATGACCAATTGTGAATCGTTAAAGATCTTGATATGTTTAGCGTTTAGAGATAAATCAACTTGTAAACTTGCGATCAGTGCCTCATACTTAGATGTATTATTTGTGCATAGGAAATTTAATCAATAGGATAAGGGAATAGGTTTTCCGTCGGGTGGAATTAGCACCACTCCAGCACCGAAACCTATTCAACACTTAGATCCATCGAAAATAACTCCCATGGTGTAATGTCAGCGGTTAAGACATGATCATCAGGAAAGGAATCAGGAGTAGGTAAAGCAAAAGGAGAAGGAGTGTCAGCTAAGTGATCAGTTAAGGCTTGGCCTTTGATTGCTTTTTGTGAAACAAATTTAAGGTCAAACTCAGTTAACAACATTACCCATTTAGCTAAGCGTCCAAAGAGGTCTATTTTGTTGAAAAGATATTTAAGAGGATTAAATTTTGTGACAACTTGTATTTCAACAGTTAGTAAATAATGTCGCAACCTACTAGTAGCAAATACAAGAGCCAAACATTGTTTTTCAATTGGTGAATAACGTGCCTCATAATCAATTAAGATGTAACTAATGTAACAAACAAGGTGTTCTTTACCATGATCATCGTGTTGAGCCAACAATGCTCTAAGAGCATGGGTCGATGCGGCGATGTACAAGAGAAATAGTCTATGTGGCACAATAGGTTGTAAAACATGTGGAGTAGCTAGATATTCCTTTAGACTCTTAAAATCTTGTTTACAATCATCATCCCAATCAAAAGGGATACCATTTTTAAGGAGATGCATGAAAGGTAATGTGCGATTGGCTAAAGATGCAACGAAATGACAGATAGCTTGAATTTGACCTTATAACATGCACAACTGAGAAATATTCCTAGGAGGTGGCATGTTAATAGTAGCATCAATTTTCTTTGTGTCCACTTCAATGCCTTTGTGAGATATGACAAACCCCAAAATTTTACCACTATCTACACCAAAGACACTTTTTGGGATTCAATCACATATTGTATTGTCGTATTCGTTCAAAGATTTTATGAAGGACATTTATATTGTCTTGTCATGTTAACGATTTAGCTAGGATATCATCGACATAATCTTCCAAAATTTTGTGAATGTAATAATGGAATTTTAATGTCATTGCACATTGATAAGTTGCGTTAGAATTCTTTAGACCAAAGGGCATCATAACCCAACAAAATGTTCCCCCAAGTAGTTGTGAAGGCAATTTTATATTGATCTTGAGGGTTAATAAGGATTTGATTATAACCAGAAAATCCATCCATGAATGACAACAAAGCATGTCCAACAGTTAATCCACAATCACACCTATATTAGGAAGCAAAAAATCATCTTGTAAAGAGCCTTTATTCAAGTCTCGAAAATTTGTACACATCCAAATACGATTATCGAGTTTTGCAACTGTGACAATGTTTGAGATCCAAGGAGAATAGTCAATAGGTCTAATAAAGCCTGCATCAAGGAGTTTTTTGAGTTCCTCTTTAACATGCAAGGCTATGTTAGGATTCATTTTTTAGATATTTTGATGAACAGGTTTAGCATTTTCAACAAGGACAATGTTATGCATCACAATTTTCAGGTCAATTTTCAGGTATATCAAAATATTTCCAAAGAAAAAGTTTCAAGAAAATCATGAAGTAAAGTGGTAGTATCTTCTTGTTCTTCATCATCAAGGTACTTCCCAATCTTAATAACTTTATCTTTATCATTAATTTCCATAGGCACCTCAATTGTATCTCCTAAAGGGAGTGCGTTGGATTTAGGACTTTCAGATTCAGAAAATTCTTCAGTGATATCACTTGCTTCTTGCTTGGCAACGCTCATGTCACGAGTAATTTTTTTCATGTAAGTATGCGAGGATGAGGTATCGTAAACACCTAACATTTGTTTCAAAGCCTCATCACTATTGGCATACATCAATGAAGATGGTAAGGTTATATCAAGTAAATTAGGATCTTTAATTGTAAGTTTGTGTTGTGAGTGACATGTTATAGCATTAATGGTCAAGGATGGTCATTGAGTAGCTTTGGTCATTTTAGAAAAAGAGTATCCCAATCCTATTTTCATTTCTTGCGTATTAGGTTCAATAAGGACACAAATACCTTGCTCATGTTTTCCACACCCTTTTCCAGTATAGCCTAATTGTTTTGCAAATTTATAGCCTTTTCCATAAAGTCTTTCCATTTCTTGCAGAGTAGGCGGGGATTGGTAATCTATCACATAAAAATTTGTTGTGTATGTTGCATTGTCATCCAAATGATAGGAGATAGATGTTTGAGAAGATTGTTCATAATTTTGGGTGGACATGATGGTTGGTTGATCTTGTTTCTCATCTTTCTTTTGCGTGAATATGTATTCACCCATAAATGAGGGTGTGGATTCTAAGGATCGCCGATCATCACCAAATAACTTATATACCGATTCCTTACCGTTTTGTTCAATTTGAAGAGGGTCTATATTAGATGTTGGAATTAATGTTTTCAAAGGACTTGTAACCCCATTTTCAAGGTGCAAGCAACTTTCAAGCTCGGGATCGATTTCCACTTGATAGATGCAATTGTTATAGACATATTTCATAATACGATGAAGGGTTGAAGGAACTGCATTCATCTCATGAATCCAAAATTGGCCTAAAAGAAGATTATATGAAAGATCATAAGGCATGACGTGGATAGGAGTCTGCAAAGTAGTCACCCCAATCGTAATAGGCAAAGTAATTATCCCAAGCAGTTGCTTTGTTGTATTATCAAATCCTCAAATAGAGACAAAATCAGATATTATTTGTGACCTATCAACATCTAGTCGATCAAGGAGACTCACACTACAAACATTAAGGGAAAAACCATTATCTATGAGAGTATGTTTGATACTTGTGTGATTGAATTAAGCAATTATCATAAAGGCATCATGTTGTTTATGCAACTCCAAAGGAGGGAGCTCATGTTGATGGAAGGTAATGCCAACTTTTTTTTTTGTGAATGAGAGTTGCCACATTATTCAGAGTGGTACCGGGAGGAATTGTAATTTGTTTTAGAGCAGTTTGAAGAATGTTGTGATAATTTGGTGAGTTTTGAAGCAAATCCCAAAGGGAAATTTTGGTGGGAGTATTCTTTAATTGTTCAACAAGATCATACTCCTTTGTGTGTGGTCTATAACGAGGAGCACTAGGCGGATTGGGTAAAGGTAAAGAGGGTGAGGTTGGTTGTGGTGGTTGCAAGTTGTTTCGGGGGTTATATGTATGAGCAATAGTATCATTACTAGATTGCTGTGATACATTGGTTTTAGGGCAGTAGAGGGTGTACTGGGGTTGATTAGAGGGGTGAAGCGGATGTGAGGGTGGGTAAAGGATAATCTTTGGTTGAATTACATTAACTTCCTTAATGTTAGAGGTCTCACAACAAACCAAAGTGGATGAGTAGGGTGAGATGAAGTCTTGAAGAGACTCATCTATAGACACCGAAATCTGGTTTAAGCCTGCGACTTCCATATTCTTCATAATTCTTATTCTTCATGGTCATGATTAAATAATGTCAATTATTTAATTATTCATCTTAACATTAATTCTTCTATTAATTAAATAATCTTAATTATTTAATTATTTCATCTTCTTTTATTTCTTCTATTAATTATATAATCTTAATTATTTAATTAATTCACACTTTTCTTTATTCTATCTGATTAATTAAATAAACGCTTTTTATTTAATTATGTTACTAATTAACCTTATCCTTCTTGTCAAATTAAATAAATTCTTATTTAATTTATTCTTTATCATACTTCAACTATAATTAAATAAATTCATTATTTATTTAATTATTCATTTAAAATCCCTTCATCATTTAATTAAATAAATATTATTTATTTAATTACTCTTCGAATATCGAGTCTTGAAATAAATGAATTATTTAATTCATTAATTCTATTCTAGCATTCCTCTATATTTTTAGATAATTATGTGAGTTATCTAAGTATTCACTTTTACTTTCGACTCGACATCTATTTTGTCGTTCGAGTTAACTATTGATTTAATGCAGTAGTGGGTAAATGCCGAGTAATCTTAGATCCTAATCATGCAATCATGCACTTCTAACTCAATTAGTGCACATGCATATTAATTAAATATTATTATTTAATTAATTAAGTGTTAATGCATCGCGTTCGAATCAGAAGAGTCGCACAATCAATCTTTATCTTTGTCATGCAAAGATATTTCTATCATTTTTGAATGCAGGCCGAAGATTAAATTATTTATTTAATCTTTAATTCTATTTCTAATTCGAATCACTCATGTCATCACTATCAGTTAACAAAATGCATGTCTAATTTGTCGATCTCAACCGTTCGTTGATCTTTCAATCTTGGCCTATCGTTCGAATAATCAATTTTCTATAAATTGATTTGTCATTCTTCATTCCAATCTCTCTCGCGAATTTTGTAACTTTGGAGAGCACATAGTCTTGAATCTTCGATATTTTGCTAATCATTATCTTAGGCTATACTTGCACGAACTTGAAAATCTGAGGGCAATTATACTACACAAGCAAAATGGAGAAGGGAAATCGAGATGATTCATGGAAACACGTTTGAAGATTGGTGAGATTGTTCTAGTTTTTAATTACGTTTTTACTTTCCCATGTTCTTTGTTGCTTAACGAATAAATTTGCATTTTAGATTTTAGTATTGTATGCATGTGTGCTTCTAATATTGATCTTTGTTGTCTATTGTGCAAAGCATTTTATTTAGGCGTTACATTTGGTGAACTCGACGTGAAGACACCATCTTCGCGAATTCGTAGATCTTTTAATTTTTGTTTTTGTAGATTTTTCGTATGGAACGACGCATGTGAAGTTTCTGCACTGCAATTGACTTTTTTGAACCGCATGTGAAGTTTCTACACCGCAATTGGATTTCTGAACTGCATCTGACAAAGAACCGACGCATTTGACAATTCCTAAACCGCAACTGGTATCCCGAGCCGCAACTAAAAAAGAAACGACGCATCTGACTGGTAACGAAACAATGCAATTGACTGGTAAAAATTTTATTTTTGCTTTCGGCAATCTGGAATTTTCAATTGATTTTCGTGTTACTGATATTTAATTTTCAGTGTGTGGCCATTTGGAGTTAACAAGCTTTTGCAGGACGATTGACGAAGACAATATTGAAAAATTACTAATGATATCTTCTGCAGGACGCTTGTCGAAGACCCTATTTAAATTTTGAAACAGATTGTTTGGTAGCGTAGCAAATCTTTCGTTTGGTTAAAATTAACAAGTGTCTATTGTGTTTGGTGCGAAAGCACAAGTCTGGTTACCCTTACGATTTGGTATATCGAAGTATCCTCTCCCCTTGCGCATCTGTGCGATCCTGGGTGTAAGAGAAACGATTACCAACTCTAGAACTTGGGCCTGTTCTGGTGGGAAAAAGTACTCACCCTAGGACGACTCAGACCGGTAGCACCCTGAACCTGAGGGACTTCCAGCCGGTATATAAAAGTGGGTTCTTGGGGAAACCCAAGAATCCGCGAAATTAATGGTCAGGTAAGGGTGGATCGAAGGGGATCCGCGAAATATGGATCACACCCCATGAATGGAATGCCCGTACTAAATACCTTTTGTTATAGAGACCAACCTATTTGCAGCTGTTGCTTGGTATTAGTGCAGGGTACAGTATCATGCCCGAAGATACTCACTACTGATCCCCTTGAGTAGAGATAGCGGTTCTTGGGAGGTCATTGCCCAAAGAATTCAGAATTGGTGTGCTCGAAAGATGTTAATGAGCCGTGGAAGGGAGCCAATGCCGCAAATTCCTAAAATTTATCCGGCTCGAGGAAGGAAAGGTGTTCATCATAATCGGGGTATGGCGGTGGGCTACCAAGTATATACAAACCCTAGGCCTTTGGCCTATTAGGATGTCTTATGCATTATCACTTTAAACGTTCTTTGAGTTTCAAAATTGAAACTGAAAACACTTTGTCTTACGATTGTCTTTGATTGTCAGAATTTGATCACAAAAAATGGAGTCAGTTTAAATTTCATGTCACTGAAAATTTCACAGAGTCACAACTGTTCACCAGAAACACGCATCTAATTTTTAGAGTCGCATATGTTATTTTTGAGTCGCATCTGTCAATTTTGAGTCCCATCTATCAATTTTGAGTCGCATCTGTCAGTTCTGAGTCGCATCTGTTAATCTTCAGTCACATCTGTCAGTTTGGCTCGCTTCTACTTTGGAAGAACCGCATGCGTTATATTCTGAGTCACATCTGTCAATTAGAGTCACATCTGGTATATTCTGAGTCGCATCTGTCAGTTTGAACCATAACTGTTAATTTTGAGCCGCAACTAAAAATTAAACGACGCATCTGTCTGATTACCAGAAAACCAAAATTCACAGTCACTGTCCAGTCAACAGGGTTATACCAGTTTCAGTGGTCTTCACACAAACAATCTTTGAAACAGAAACTTGAAACGATTTGCTCAATTTTGCATCCTTTAGGTTCATTTGGTCATTACCATAGTTGTCTTCAGTTAGAGTTTACCTTCATCTTAGGGTACATATCAGCTTGCATTAGACTTTTAGAAAGGTCACTTTTACAAACTTTAGGAGTAGTCCACCATCTATACTCTAGAAAGGTCATAGTGTCAACAAAATTTTGTCATTGAACCTATTCCTATCATCTTATACTTTGTCCTACAGAGAGTCATCCTAGCTCATCAGTCTAGTTAGGAAACTCAACTCGTCTTTGATCTACGTCCTACATTGGTTCCTTGACTTACCTAAATTGACACCTTGGTTTGACTTTAGGCAGTTGGTCCCTTCATCTTGGGTTTATAGAATTGATCACTTTAGGGTCTTGCTTAGACTTTGCATCTTTAGAGTCTAGACTAGTGTCATCCTAGGACATTCCTTATTTTGCATAAGAAAATCCCAAAAACATAGACTAGAGTCATACAATTTCTAGATATAGTCTTGCATTTCCCGCATATTGAGCTTGTCTTACATGGTTGAAACTAGGTCTAAGAGAAGAGAGAGAGAAAACATGTCGAACCCAAGCGAGTTCATCAATCCATTTTCTTCAAGACCTCATAAGACTCTATTAGACAAATTCACCACTAGAAACACTCAAGGACATGTTACAACAGAAGACATAGAGGCTGCTGCACAGGACCCTGAATTTGCCTCTTTTGTCGATGAGTACCTAGCAAATGATCGTCAACGATTTTTAGGAAAATTGCTAGCTGAAGGTGCCACTTTACCTCCAGGATTTGATATCAATACCTTACAAACACAACCTATACAAGGGACAAATACTATGACTGCTAGTACTACTATACCTCAGGTCACCACGACTATGCCATCTAGCGTGTCTACACAGAGTACGACAGTCCATACGTCCCCATTTGGTACACCTAGCATGACATCTGGATTTAATTTCACTACAAGGGCTTCATCATCTACTCCCTTTGGTCCTCTTATTGGGAATAAAAGGTCTATAACCTCAGCCTCCATACTTTATGTCAGTACCACCAATTCACAATCAACAACCATACCTATTGCTAGTATTACGAGTACCAAACCACAGTCAATTGCCATACCTAGTGCTTAAATCACTAGTACTATACCAAGGATTACACAAACAGGGGGCATTCCCTCCTTCCAATATGGCAATCACAATCCACTTTTCCAAACTAGTAGTCAAAATCAATTTACATCGATTCCGAATCAGAACCCTTTTGCACAGATTGGTAGTCAAAATCCATCAACACAAACTCCAGGTCAAAACCAATTTACATCGGTTTCGAATCAGAATCCCTTTTTACACATTGGGGGTCAAAATCCGTCAACACAGATTCCAAGCCAAAACCAATTCACCTTGATTCCAAATCATAATCCCTTTTCACAGAGTGGTAATCGGAATCCATTTACACAGAACCCAGGTCAACACCAATTTATGCAGATACCAGACCAGAATACATTTACCAACATCCCGAATCCAAATCCACCTCAGATGCCAATGTTCAATCAAAACCCATCACGAGACTTTGGATTTCAGAATACGTACATGGATCCGCATAATCCTCCTAGCACATCTTTGACCCAAGTTGATGTCCTACAAACACAAATGCATGCATTACAAATGCAAATGGATAACATGTCAGTGTCAACTAAGAAATCATTTTCACCAAAGGACATATGCCCATTCCCTTTTGATAGATCATTGTACATGACACCTTTCCCTCACGGATATGTCATACCGAATCTTCCTAAGTACAATGGCAAACGCAATCCAGTAGAACATATCAGGGAATTTTCTACCATATGCATTAATGTCGCTTACGACCCCACGTACCTTATGAGGCTATTTCCACGAAGTCTTGTAGGAGTTGCGCTAGAATGGTTTTCGGGTATAGATTCTGGCATTAGATCATGGGGAGAACTAGTCGAGAAATTTGTGGAGAAATTCTCTTTCCACACTGACCATGAGATAAATATAGCAACCTTGTGCCACACAACACAAGACGAAGGTGAAACATTCATTGCTTTCTTCCAGAGATGGAGAACTATTGCTAGTAGATGTCCTGTCGAGATACCCGAAAAACAAAAGGTCACAATGTTTCAAGAAAACCTTCATCCAAAACTCAGGAGTAATTTAAGGGTACATTGTTGCATATCTTTTTCAGAACTAGTGGAAAAAGGGGTGATAATAGAGAAGGATCTCATTGAAAAGGGTGAACTCAAGATGACAACACCCAATTGAAACCCTATCGTACAAAACACCCCCACGGATAGAAATAGATTTTGGTCTCGCAATAAAAATGTCACAAATGATGGGGTGGTGGATGCTAAAACATTACAAGCAGGACCCCTCCTCACATTAAAAGGGCCTCATAACTTTGCCAACATGCTTAATGCTGTTAATCAACCTCCCAACGCGGTCCAAAATACTCAACGTCCACCACCAAGGAGATTCCAGAAATGTGAGTTCACTCCCTTAGGGGAACCCATTGAGTCGGTGTTCAAACAATTGTTACAACACAACCTCATACAACTACAGGAACCAAGAAAATACGATCCAGGACAGTTTAAACCAACTTGGTGGGATGACAATGCCTTCTGTGATTATCATAGGACAAAGGGGCATAACCTACAAAACTGTCGACAACTGAAGAATATCATATAGGATCTTGTTGATAAGAGAATTATTGAGGTTAGTGGACAAAAACAAAAGACATCCAACACTGATCATCAAGTCTTTTCAGACCCACTACATGACCATGGGAAAGGAACTGTCCCCAGTTCGAGTACTAAGACCAATATGTCAGCCAATTATGCGAGTATCAAACATGATTATGATAATGGAAAAATCATTCATTGCCTTTGTGCTACCGATGAAAACATCAATACCATTACTATCAATGCTAATCCTGAATGTGCGGTCAATACTCGTCGTACTAAGTTCGTTATCCAACGCCCTCCATCGCAACAAACATCACAACCTTCCAAGTTACAATATAACCTACTTGATCAGTTGGGGAAGACCCCAACCCAAATCTCAATCTTGGAATTGTTGCGTATCTCTCCTGAGCATCGGTATATCCTCGATAAGGCTTTACAGAACACCACAGTCCCTACTGACCTTGATGTCAATCGTTTCCAGGAAATGGTGGGCTACTTGACCAATAATCATCATGCCACATTTTCTGAACAAGACTATGCCACAGACAAGACGAACCACAATGACCCTTTACATCTAGAAGTCCTTGTCGATGACACCAAAGTTAGACGAGTTTTGGTAGATGGAGGAGCAGGGTTAAATCTATGCACTTTAAAACTAATTAAGGCATTAGGTATCTCAGAAGCATGCGTGGACACCACTAAGAGTATTGTCATTAAGGCTTATGATGATGAAGAACGAAAATCAAAGGGGTGGTAACACTTCCTATCAGAATTAAATTAGATGGATAATATCGATAGTCGGATCGATCCTCGATATTGCACCAATCTAAAGGAGATCCCTCAATGTCAAGTGCCAGTCAACCAAGAGGCCTCACCATCTAAACCATCTTCTTATGTTGACCCGTCCACACTCACTCGAACATCTGTTTCACCCTCACTTCCTACCACTCCTAGGGTCGAGATCCAAGACAGGGGTTGTGGAGAGTATTACATGAAGACTTCTTATTGTGTTATCCATTTGGTTCCTCCTAAGTCATATGGTTTACCTATAGCAGGTAGGGGACAATCTATGATCACTATACATGTTCCCCCCACAACAACTTTCACTAAATGGGGTGAATTAAGCAAAGAGGCTGTAGATACAGAAGATGTCACTTCCTGGCTGTACAAGGAAGATAATCACGAACCCCTTTTACTTGCTCACATTCCTACAAGTCTATATAGAAAGGGTTTCAAAATCATGCAAAGCAAAGGATATGATGGACAAAGTGGTTTAGGTTTAAACCAAGATGGCAAAGTGGAACCAATATTTGTTTCTCAATGGCCAAAAGGAGTAGGGCTAGGGTTTCAACCGATTCAGATTGGCGTTCCTAGTACTCCATCACCCTTACTTGAGGAAGTATGTGCTTCAGAAGATACTAAGACATCTCACGAACCAGTAGACCAACATCATTGTGACTCCCCCGATTCTAACGATTATGAGTGGGATTCCCTATCCTCAACTTCCTCCATGGACCTTGACAAGTTATTTGGAGAACTCGACTTGATGTTAAGTTCTTCACCCAATCCTTTGAATTCCTGTCCACCAAAGAAAATGACAAAAGAGGAATGGTTTAAACATTACTATTGGGAATCACTTGATCCTACCTCTTGGCAACCTCAGCCACTTGTTTCCGATAGTCAAACCTTGGCATTAGGCCCACCTATTCATCCACCTAGACCCAAACCCAAGAGCAAAACGGACTTGGTACAAGACTTTTGTAATCACATGAATAATTCGATCTTTACCTTGACCCCATTAGACTTTGATAACTCCGACGATAACATGCCCTTAGTTTATCCCCAACTCATAGATTGGGATCAACAAAATACACCTGTCTTAGACACTTTTGAGAACGACGAAGCAATAGCTGAGTTCCTGGGATTACGAGAAGGCATACCTCACGAGGATCATAAAGCTGGTTTTACCATTGACTTGGACAATAAAGCATATTTTGGGGAATCTGTTCAACCCTCCAGTCGCAAAAATGAGAAAAAGAATAAACAAGATAAAAAGGATGAGTCTCTAGGTGAAAACTGAAAGGCACCTCTAAACAATGAAAAAGTAAAAAGAAAGGAAACATCCGAAGGTGAAAACCTCTCTGAGGCACCTAAGGATGGAGGTTTGAACATTCTCCCCATTGCATAGGAAAAGTCACCCATGCTTGTTGAAGAATCAGTAGAAGTCAACATAGGCACAAAAGAGAAGCCTCGATTGATTTATTTGGCAGTGTCATTGACAACACAAGAGAAATCAGAGTTCCACGACTTCTTTGAATAGGGAATGAGATAAATTTTTGCTTGGTCATATACCCAGGCATGCACAGGTTAGATCACGAACTTGTTCTACATCACTTGCCTTTACAACCCGGTGCCAAACTAGTAAAGCAGTTGAAAGAAATGCATCCGGTGCTCTATTAGTCAAAGAACTCAAAGAAAATCTTAGGCGTTGGTTTCATCGGACCACAATGGCTATGCAGTTAGTTCCAATCTTGTACGGATGCAAACGGTGAGGGCATCGCATCTGCTGATTTTAGAGATATCAACAAAGCTTGTCCTAAGGATGACTTCCCTTTACCTAATATAGACATGATAGTTGACATGACAGCAGGATATGAGCTGTCCCTTATGGATGGATTTTTTGAATATAACCAAATCAGAATTGCAACTGAAGACCAACCTAAGACAACTTTCACTTGTCCTTGGGGAACGTATTGTTGGAATGTTATGCCCTTCGGACTCAAGAATGCAGGAGCAACCTATCAGCGTGCCATGACTACTATCTTTCATGATCTAGTACACACTTGTATGGAGGATTATGTCGATGACCTTATTGTAAAATCCAAGACAAGGGTAGAACATCTACAAGTTTTAGACAAGATATTTCAAAGGCTAGAAATTATAATGAGACTCAATCCAAAAAAGAAATGTGTGTTTTGGAGTCAAGTCCCGAGGGAAAGGCTGTTAGGTTATATCATTTCTAGGCAGAGGCATTGAAGTAGATCCAGCTAAGGTAAAAGCAATCATGGACATGCCACCACCCAACAATCTCAGTCAACTAAGGACATTACAGGGAAGGTTGCAATCTATCAGAAGATTTATAGTGCAGCTAGCAGACAAGACACACCCTTTTCAACATCTACTTAAGAAAGGAGTACCCTTTGCATGGACACCTAGGTGTGAAGAGGCTTTTCAACTGATTAAAGAATATTTACTTACACCACCTGTTTTAATGCCACCTGTTGAAGGGAGACCATTGATTCTTTATATCACAGCAAGCCATTCATCACTCAGAGCATTGCTTGCACATAATGACGATGAAGGTCATGAAAGGGCAGTCTATTATATCAGTCGAACTTTGGTTGGTTATGAGCTCAATTATAGTAACATTGAACATGCCTGTCTTGCAGTAGTATTTGCTACCCAAAAACTGAGGCACTACATGTTAAACCATCAAACAATGCTGGTTGCTAAAATAGATCCTCTGAAATATCTTCTAAGCAAGGCAGCATTAACAGGGCGACTGGCCAAGTGGGTTATGATACTTAGTGAGTATGATATACAGTATGTAGAAAGAAATGCTATTAAAGGACATGTCATTGCTAATCAGTTAGCTGATGCACCCATACAGGTAAATCACCCATTAGTTGCAGACTTTCCTGATGAGTTCATATTCATTTGACACAAACATAACATGGAAGCGTACTTTGATGGCTCACATACAAATCCTTGGTTGGTACGGGATGTGTTTATCACACCACAAGGTGATTCCATCCCTAAGTCATTTAGGATTGCATTTCCATGCACTAACAACATGGCAGAGTATGAAGCTCTAGTGACAGGGTTACGCATGGCAGTCAAGTGGAAAATTAAGATTTTACAGGTTTATGGTGATTCTCAACTAGTAATTAGACAGGTAAATGATGATTATGAGACTAAGGATGAGAAGCTTACTCCATACAAGCGCATGACAGATAGTTTTAAAGAGTACTTTGACAAAGTCGAATTTCATCAAATACCTCGTGTTTTAAACAGGGCAACAGACGCTATGGCTACAATTGCATCTCTTCTTGACATTCCTAACAACGTGCCTAAGTTTGAGTTCTTGGTAGAACAACTTTTGGTCCTAGCCTATGATATCCCAGATTCTAAAATGGTGTGTGACATCGTTGGTCCTGATTCCCCATGGTACAAAGAAATCTATGATTACCTTCATGCTGAAGTAATACCCATTGGCCTATCCAATAACCAACGTAGAACATTCCTCCGCAAGTCAGCCAAATATACCATCGTCGGAGACACCCTATATAGACGCGCCTTAGACAATACCTTACTGAGATGTCTTGATTCTACTGAAGCACAAGCAACCTTGCGGGGGGTGCATGAGGGTATATGTGGTGCCCATTCTAGCAGTCCTACCTTAGCCAAAAAGATTATGAGACTGGGTTATTATTGGCCTACTATGGAAAAAGACTCATATGTCTTTGTAACAAAATGTCGCCAATGCCAAGTTCATGGAGATTTGATACATGCCCCAGCACAGGAGCTCCGTCCTATCACGTCACCATGGCCTTTGCCCAATGGGGACTCGACCTCATAATTAAGATCCACCCCACATCATCTAATGGACACAAGTTCATTATCAGCGCCCAGCAGGTACTTTCACCAGTGGATTGAAGCTCATTCCTATGACATACATTACCGGCACACAGATTTCTAGATTTATCCTAAACTATATCATTTGTCGGTATGGTGTCCCTCAGTCCATAATCACTGACAATGGCCACCCATTTAAGAACCAAGAAGTCTGCCACTTGTGTGATGAATTTCATATCCAACATCACTTTTCCACCCCATACTACCCACAAGGTAACGACCAAGCAGAGGCATCTAACAAGACCATCATTAGAATCCTCAAGAAGACTGTCAATGATGCTGGTCGTGACTGGCATTTACAGCTTAATCCTGCCTTATGGCCTTATCGTACAAGTATCCGTACTCCCACTGGTGCTACCCCATATTCACTTGTCTTTGGATCCGAAGCCATTTTACCTATTGAGGTCGAGATTCCTTCCCTAAGGGTATCCCTGAAAGGCCACATTGATGATGAAGAGTACCGAGTGTCGAGACTCCATGAGCTAGAATTTTTAGATGAGTGATGACAGAAGGCACTAGACCATCTTCAAGCATACCAGAATCGCCTTCGTCGTAGCTATAACAGGAGGGTTTTGAACAGGAACTTTGACATTGGTGACCTAGTTTTAATGGAGAACCCAAAGAATCAAGCAGAAAGAGAAAAACCAGGAAAGTTTGAACCTAACTGGTTAGGACCTTATATTGTCACAGAAGCTTTTGGATCAGGAGCGTACCAACTCTCTACTCCTGAAGGGGAACCATTGTCCTCACCAATCAATAATATGCATCTGAAGAAGTTCTATGCATAGCTTCTGGGAGCCTTTGTCTTAATTAGCAAAAATACAAAAAAATCAGAAAATCATAAAAAAATCATTATCAAGGTGAAAACCTGGCAAACAGGCGTCTTGGTAACACAAAAAAAAATAAAATAGAAAATTAGATAATCTGGAAAATAGTAAAGACAAACCATTCGTCCAATAGTGAAAACCACTTCGATGGCGCTTTGGATAGGTACCATGGTGAAAACCTGGCAAACATGCACCATGTGTACTCAATTCTGCTCCTTTGTCTACTATTATTCTAATCTACCTTGTATATAGTCCCTATCATTGTATATAGTCCATGATCCTTGTACATAGTCCATGAACCCTGTACATAGTCCTTATCCCGGTACATAGTCCACTTCCCTGTACATAGCCCACTTCCTTGTAGATAGTCCACTACCGTGCCCATCACTTGTATATAACATTCATAATAAGTGGTAGTCTTTCCCATAACTTGGAACGATTGACATCGAGAGCATTTCATATCCCCCATTTTATCCTATCCATAATCAATTGGTCTTATACTCGACTGGGGGCAAACACTTGACGTGCATCATATTGGTTCTTACATTGGCTATGTGGAAGACGAAACACCATGGAAAATCCACGAACATCGCAAAATGACCTGAGAAAACACAAAAACATCAGCAAACTTCAAAAATCCAAAAACAGAGTCAAGGTCAGTCGCACTTGTTAGTCTTTGTCGTTTGTCGAACTACGTTGCCTCTGTGACTGGACGTAGGCAAGGCCATCTGCCGACGTGCCCCCGAGGCATTAGGTCAGTCTGTCTAGGTTTGTCTGTATACAAGTCTGAGTCAATCCACGTGTCTATATGACAAGGTCATTGGTTGTGTCGAACTACGAGGTCTCTGCGTGTATAATGTAGGCAAGGCCATCAATTGATGAGCCCCCGAGGCCGCACTAGGTCAGTCCATTAGGGTTCATCGCATTCACTTTCACACGTCTTTTATTTTTGTAGTTAGTCTTGTCGGTCAAGTTAAGTAGAACTACGAGGTCTCTGCATGTACAACGTAGGCAAGGCCATCAATCGATGAGCCCCCGAGGCCGTACTAGGTTAGTCCTTTAGGGTTTTGTCGTCACGCGCAGTCAATTGTCAACACGTCATATCAAGTCATGCATTAATCTGGTGAACAAGTCAGCAATGTCTCTAAGTCAAATCAAACAACTTGCAAAACAAAACAATCCAAACGGAGCAACCAACAGTCTGCTACAGGATGTGTCCTTCTTGGAAATAGACATTATCAAAACAATCAACCTATGTCTTATTCAGGATGAATCCTTCCTGCATAATCGACAAGGTCAAAACAATCAAACGTAGCCTTACACAGGTTATCACATCAACGACATCTGACTCAACGTCTTATACGATACATGTTTTTCTGAAACCGGGCTTTGTCATGCCTTATACAGATAGTCATAACATCGAAACTAGACTCACAGTCTTATCTGGTATGTGTATCTCCTACAATCAAGCTCTATCAATCAACAAATCAAACAAACAAATCATGTTTTTGTAGCAAATATTTTCACGGCTTTTTGACTCTGCCAAACATTTATCTTATCATTTTATCTGAATTATTGGTAGGATTCATGTTACTAGCTTTCTCAAGGATGTCCCATGAAGGATTTAGAGAAGCAACGATGTATTAGAATTCTATTTTCTTTGACTGCTGTCTGTCGACTGTCTTTTCAATTTGATTTTGAGTCATGTTACTAGTTTCCTCAAGGATATCCCATGAAGGATTTAGAGGAGCAATGACGTATCATGACCCGTCTTTTACTTTGTTTGCTGTCTGTGGTTTGTCTTGACAAAAAGACTGGGGCAACTTGTGCCCTTAGTATGAGTTAATGACAATCCTTGTCTACGACTGTCTGTTATTAGCAAGTGGATGACCTTGCACACCTTGATCTATGTCATATCATGGTGTTTTTCTTCATTTGTATTAGTCCCGCCCAATGATGATAAAGTGCAATACCTTTTGTGATACAGCAAAATATCGAAGATTCCTAATACTAACATCTATCTTCTGTCTTTTCATTCTTTGTCGATCTTTCTTTCCGAACTAACATTTCTTCTTTCTTGCATTATGACGAAGTCCTGTGACACAAAACGGTGTGCATCATCCTGCATCAACATACATGTTAGAAACATACGTACATATAGGCATATTTCACATTTAGATCATCATGGCATAATAGACAATAATCATTAGTTAACAGTGCATATCATAAGCATTTCTGTAAATATGTGCATCACATTACATTTGCATTAACACACATATCGTCTACATCATACATATAAGCATCATATTGCATCTTGTAAATATAAATTGCATACATCATATAGAATCATACAATACATACAATCATTCATCACATAGGCATATCATATAAACATCACATGTATAAATAAAGATTGCATAATCCATACATAGAAATGCATATCATGAGAATCGCCGCCAAAATAATATATATATATATCGCTCAAATGTGTCACATCACGGGTGATCCCATAATAGTGGTTTACAATTTTTGGCCAAACTGGACACTGAAATTATTATTTTTAACTAAATCTTCACATTCGGGCACCTATAGCGGCTAAACTATGAGGAATTTGAATGGGTGCAAACTAGAGTCTCATCAAATTTTGTCTGTAGATTCTAAAATATTTTTTCAAAATTTTTTGGAATCAAATTTCACTTCTTTTCCATCTCCGCAATTTTTTTTTTTTCTTTGAGGAAAACATCATTTTTAAAAGTGGCGCAGGTATAACGCATAACTTTTTCCATGAAGGATAAAATTCTATTTTTTTCAAATTTAGATTTGTAACTCCAATATCCAGTGCTTCCAATTGGTTTCATAGTGTTTTATAGAATATTTTTTCCTTAATCAAGTTTCAAAGTAAAACCAATTATAGTTCAAACATAGGAAGACCATATAACATGTAACTTTTTTTGTATATGTCAAAATTTAATTTAATTTTTTTGTTGGATCAAGGACTTCAATATCTGGTGCACTCATATTTTTCAATTTTTTTTTTTGATAATCCTTTATTTTTCCACATGTGAAGAACAAAAGAAATTCATTTTCGATGAAAAACCTATGTTTAATAAAACTTTAAAAACAAATACATAACAAAACCAAAACATATTAAAATTATATTCATTGGATAGCTTGTTCTGAGGAATACCATAATCATTTGAAATAAATTTTAAATGAATTCATTTGATTCCCCAAAAGCTAAATCAAAAGTGATTTTTTATCGGAGTATTTTTGATAGGTGTAAGGAGAGCGCTTATTTATAGGTATGGTTTAAAACTAGCGAGGTTCTATCCAAGGGGTTTTGATCTAAGGTGATTTGATCAAACCCTCTTCAATTGGAATCCTTAAAATGGAACTTTTTAAGGCTTAAATCATTATATTTTATAAAAATATGTGATTTCAGCTAAAATTCATTCCTCTTAGGAATTGTAAACCACTATTATGACAACACCCAATGTCATAATGTATCACAAATACATGGAAGCCCACAGGCTATCAGATCAAAATACAATGTCTCAAATGGACAACAAATGGTATCTCTATCCTGAACTGCCACTACCATCATGTCGGGAGTGTGTGGGAGACTGATGCTTGGAACCTGCTGATCTCTGAGTTGTGGGAGGTCTGTCATAGGGCCCTGCTCTACGTGGCTGATCCACTCCCTCTGTGCTCACTGTCTGTGTGTGGGTCCTGGTCTGGGACCTACTACTCTGTGCCGCTGAAAAATTGGGAGCCCGTCTCTCTAGGGGAACCTCTGCCTCATACAGATCTCGGTAGTATCTCTCCCTCTCTCTAGCTCTGACCAACTCTCTGGCAAATGCTGCTGATGGTCTTATACATAACGACCTGAGCTCTGTGAATCTCTGCTCAGTCTACTACTGCCGGGCTACCGCCTGATCCCTCTCCATCAAGGCCCTGTCTCTCTCCACCCTGTAGGCATCTCTCTCAGCCATCAACACTCTCATCTGCTCCTCCAAGGAGGCAACCTAGGCTCATAACATATCAGTGTCGGGCACCTCTGCCTCTGTCTCATCCTGACGGACCCTATCTCTCCCATCCTCCTCTTCGTCTATCTCCTCCAGGATCTGATCCCTGATCTCTCTCTCGTGATCATCATCCTCATCATCGTCCTCCTGGTAAGCACCTAGCAATCCAAGGGCATCAATCTCTGCCTCCTCTCCCACTGCCTCCTCTCCAACTGCCTCCTCGGCACCTATCTCTACCTCTGCTGGGATATCCGGGATGTCTGGGATCACTGCCTCTGTCGACTGCTCCTCCTCACCACCTCTGGCCACATCTGGCATGGCCACATCCTCCTCTCTCCTCTCGGATCGGTGACAAGGCTGGTCCTCATCCCCGTCGACCATGTCTCCCTCTCCTGCCTCCACGTCGGCCACCTCTGCCATCATCCCCTCCATCACCTCGACCTCCTCTGCCTTCTCGGCCTCTGGGACCTGTACCACACCGCTCTACCGGCACTGGCTGCCCTGGATCTGTCATGGGAATCGGCCTGTGTGTAGCTCACCATTGATCGTAAGCTGGAGTGGTCCCTGGATTTGCTGGTCCACCCCTCCAACCCCATGGCTGTGCCTGTAGCGCATCAATGTCTGCCTCCGCAGTGGCGACAGGAATCTTTGGTCCCCATAGCAATACCTCTCGTGACGACCTGGAAAACTCTGCTCTCCCTCGAGGTACATCCTGTACCTCTCCATACTATCTCAGGACCCGGTCTGGCAACTGCCACTCTATAATGTGCATGTGGGACACTGTCCGTCCCACCAAATACTGTGTCTGTCTGCAGAATGGAAGGTGCTTGTCCTCATCTGACCACACCTCGCAACCCAAGTACGGTCTCCATGTGAACTCCTGCATCAAGTCTATAGCGTGTCTGAAATAACTAGTGTCCCCAATATGGTGCTGAGTGGTGGCCCCCACATAACGGAAAGCATATGGCGCCCCATGAGGTACATCAACTGTAACTGGTGGTCTGAATATAGCGATATGCTCCCACGCCCATACCATCAGGAGCATGGTACCGCAGCTCATAGACTGTGCCTCTCTGTAGGCAATGTCATGCAAGTGGAAGTATAACATCCCTAGCACACATGAACCCCAAGCATATACGACTCGGCGCTCAAGCATGCCCACTAACATCTCCCCCCATCCTATAGGGAATCCATGTCCTCGGCGGTCAGGCAGTACTATACCGCCTATCAAGGTCGCTACTAGACAGTCTAACTGTCTATAACTCTGAGCCAATATCTGCCATCTAATCTCATAGTCGTCCACCCCTAGCTGTCTAACGTTAGCGTGGGGGTAATATCTACACATCTCCGCTATCCCCCTCTGCGTATCATACACTACCCGTGTCCCTCTAATAGGCAGTCTCAAAATCCTATAAACATCCTCTAAGGTCACTATAGCCTCTCCAGTCGAAAGATGGAACGATGATGTCTTCGAGTGCCACCGCTCACATAGTGCTGTCAGCAAACCCCGATTTGCCCTAATCTGGGGCATATCGGTCACGTGCAACAAACCCAAATGCCATAGAGTCCGTCGCTTGGCCGGTCGCAGGCTATCTCTGAATCGAAACGTCGTGGGTCTCGACTCACGTGTATAGATAGGGTCAAGTACAACCTGCAACAACATTATACATGCTTCATGTTAGCCTGAATCATCTATTCTAATGCAAAATGACTGTTTTAACATAAAATGCAAATGCGTCGTTATTTTGCAAATGCGTCATTCTTTTACACATGCGCCACTTTTACACAAATGCGGTTCACAAATTACATATGCGTCATTATTAATCATATGTGTCATAAAACTATCATTTGCATTGCATAATCTCAAATGCGGTTCTAAATAAGCAAATGCGGCTATAGATATTCATATGCGTTTCAAAAAATCACATGTGTTTCAAAATAAACAAATGCGTCTATTAATATGCACATGCGTTGCAAAATATCAAATGCGTAACAAAATTAAACAGATGCAGTTATTCGCTAAAACCTAATCTAGCGGACTAGCGTTAAAATTCAGATGCGGCTTTTCGCGGTCACATGCGTCGTTCGCGCATACACATGCAGTGCAAAATAAAACATGATGCATAACTTAAAATGTACTAAATGTCTTAAAATACGCGCAAATTAAAATTTTTCAAAAGGTAAGTTTTAGGTCCATACCGGGGGGTCCGCGCCGGTTGGTCTCTGGAATGTCCGGATCCTGTATGCACAATGATGGGTGGCTGGAACTAGAGACATCCTCACTGAAACTCAGAGCAAACTTTGAAATCTCCAAGGTAGGTGGGTGCGAATGAATAGTTTTTCACCCCAATTCCAATATATACCTAGGGCTTAGGTGGCATTTCTTTCCTATTGGCCATGTAAACTTCCATTTTCTATCATCCTGTACCCGTCCCTCCCATTTCCGAACCCAATTCCGTCAACTGCATTGCATTTCTGCCTATCTACTGGACTAATCGGGCGCATTTCCAAATTTTTCTGAACATTTCAGAAATTTGTCAATTTTCCCGAGGGGGCATACCTTCACCTATTCTAATCTGGAGCATGACTGGGGCATATTTTCATTGACTTTCTTTGACACAACGCCTAAACGACATTGTATCAAAGAGGGGCAAATGTAGACACCAAAATCTGGTTTAAGCTTGCAACTTCCATATTCTTCATAATTCTTATTCTTCATGGTCATGATTAAATAATGTCAATTATTTAATTATTCATCTTAACATTAATTCTTCTATTATTAATTAAATAATCTTAATTATTTAATTATTTCATCTTCTTTATTTCTTCTATTAATTATATAATCTTAATTATTTAATTAATTCACACTTTCTTATTCTGTCGATTAATTAAATAAAGCACTTTTTATTTAATTATGTTACTAATTAACCTTATCCTTCTTGTCAAATTAAATAAATTCTTATTTAATTTATTCTTTATCATACTTCAACTATAATTAAATAAACTCATTATTTATTTAATTATTCATTTAAAATCCCTTCATCATTTAATTAAATAAATATTATTTATTTAATTACTCTTCGAATATCGAGTCTTGAATTAAATGAATTATTTAATTCATTAATTCTATTTTAACGCATTCCTCTATATTTTAGATAATTATGTGAGTTATCTAAGCATTCACTTTTACTCGACTCGACATCTATTTTAATCGTTCAGTTAACTATTGATTTAATGTCTGAGTGGCTGTCACGAGTAATCTCTTCGTCTAATCATGCAATTGTCCACTTCTAACTCAATTGCGTGCACATGCATATTAATTAAATATTATTATTTAATTAATTAAGTGTTGTGCGTGCGTTCGAACAGAGAGTCGCTTTAATCAATCTTTATCTTTGTCATGCAAAGATATTTCTAATGTTTTCGAATGCCGAACTGAAGATTAAATCATTTATTTAATCTTTAATTCTATTTCTAATTCGAATCACTCATGTCATCACTGTCAGTTAACAAAATGCATGTCTAATTTGTCGATCTCAACCGTTCGTTGATCTTTCAATCTTGGCCTATCGTTTGAATAATCAATTTTCTATAAATTGATTTGTCATTCTTCATTCCAATCTCTCTCACGAATTTTGTAACTTTGGAGAGCACATAGTCTTGAATCTTTGATATTTTGCTAATTATTATCTTAGGCTATACTTGCACGAACTTGAAAATCTGAGGGCAATTATACTACACAAGCAAAATGGAGAAGGGCAATCGAGATGATTCATGGAAATACGTTTGAAGATTGGTGAGATTGTTCTAGTTTTTAATTACATTTTTACTTTCCCATGTTGATTGTTGCTTAACGAATAAATTTGCATTTTAGATTTTAGTATTGTATGCATGTGTGCTTCTAATATTGATCTTTTTTGTCTATTGTGCAAAGCGTTTTATTTAGGCGTTACATCATCTAGCAAATGCAAATCATCACGACTAAAGGGTTTGAGGGGTAAATTGTCATCAATCAATTTAAGATGTTCAAGGGAAGCATTAGAGGTTGTAATGTTCGGTATCGTGAGTTGGTCCCCACAAACCTTAGTGGATGGCTTATGTGAAATGAAGTCTTGGAGGGTTTCATCTAACAAATCAAAGTCATTGTACACAAAAGGTTTGGGGGAAACTTTATCATTAAGGGGTTTATGTTTCTCATTGCAAGCATTAGAGGATGAAGTGAGTGAGATGAAGTCTTGAATGACTTCATCTAACTTATCAACATCATCACTACTAAGAGTCTTAGATGAGATATTGTTTCAAATTTGAATCATGTGTTTGAAGGGATTGTTTGATGTTTTAGTTTTTGCGTACTTATGTATTGATGAATCTGATCTAAAAGAATTAGGAATGAAAATAGAAAAGGAAATTTTCAAAGATCTAAAACTATCCATGAATTCCATGAAAAGAAATGAAATTTATGCTAATGGAAATAGAAACAAAATGAACTGTAACAGAAAGAGAATGACAAAAAACAGAAAGATTCAATGTAGGAAATTGAAATCTGGAAATGTTGATGCAAAATTGTAGAGGGATTGATTCACCCTAGGTGGCGAATGAGTCCCAAGGGATGAATTTTTTAAGATTTTTCTATTTTTTTTGTGTTTTCTGAAGATTTTTTAGTCTGTACAAGGAAAAAATAGAATGCAAATGTAGAATATTGAAATGATTGAATGAAATACAATGTAATAATGAGATCTAAATAATTCTTTCACTAATGTAATGTTTAAAAAACCTAAAGATGCAAACAATGCAAAATGATGAAGCAAGTAAGTCCTAAGATGCAAATAGAAATTTAAATCAAAATGATGTTATGCTCAAAAGTCAAGTTCACCAAAATGAACCTTTGATTTTTGGCTCTCTAGGACTTCTCTAACTCTTCTAGGGTTTTTCACCTAAAAGGAGAAAGGTATGGCCAAAAATGCTAACTACTTTGACATTCAAATTATGCTATGTGTGATGTTATTGAGACTAAATGAGATGATCTAAATGCAATTGAATGATCTATAAAACAAATTATGAATGCAAAATTAAGATCTATGCTATGTTTGAAAACACAATGTTGTGTGAAAAAATGCTTTAAAGAATGAACAAAATGAAAATTAAACTAAATAGAAGGTTATTTCTCAGAGTGAGTGCACCTGGTAAACTGGAGATGACTGGAAAATAATCTAGAAAACTGATGAAACTTGACTTTAGGCTGATTGTGACTCATTCACCACCTTGGGTGAAATCCCAGATCAAGACTTTTCTATACAAAAGCTATTTTCTGACAGTCGAGGACATAGATCTGCATCTAACTCAATTTTGCTCCTCGGGAGGGACTCATTCGCCATGCATGGTGAATTAGTCCACTTTCAAATTTCTGCAACTTCAAAGTTTTGTCTTGCACCTTGTCACTTGCACAACAATTTCTGATGGAAACCCGACTTCGGATCTTGGAAAATTCCTTCAAAATAGATTAAAATTGTTTGTCTAATGGGGGGTTTTCCTTGGTCAAACCCCTAGTTGGGTAATTAAACCTTGAATGGAGAAAAATCTGCATAAACCCTAGCCTTATATGCGTTAAAGACTAGGAAAAGTTGAGATGTGACAAAGATCCTATCCTATTGCTCTAGAATAAGACATGCAAGAATAATCTATATGATGCAAGATCTCAACCCTAGAAACCTTACAACATATGAAAAATAGGAATGAAATGACATGCAAATGATAAACAAACAAGATGCAAACCTTAATATGAAGATAGAATGAAAATGGAAGATGGAATCAATAGGAAACGAAGTCCTTAGGTGTGATTTGGTGGCTAGTTACACCTCTTCACCCTAGATTTCTTCATGATTCACCATAGACATCCATCATCAATCCTTTGCAATGTTGGATCTTGACAAGAGAAGTGAGCTTCAAGACCTGCAAAAATCCTAGTTTACTACCCTAAAACTTCAACTTTTGCTAATGAAACTTGTTGTGAAAGACTTGACTTTATGAATCGCTCTTGAGGAATGATAAAAAGATAAGAAAGATGATAAAAAGATGTGTGAAATGACTTGAAATGAGTATTTATAAGCAACAACACCTTATTTTCCCATTAATTAAACCTAAGAGGCCGACATTCACTAGAAATTAAAGTTAAATTGATTAAATTCTCGCTTAAATTTGAATTTTCCCTCAAAGGGAACTCATTCGCCACCCTTGGTGAATGGGTCCCACCAGAGGGGACTCATTCACCCAAGGTGGCGAATGGGTCCTA
The DNA here is from genome assembly GCA_007258455.2 of Sequoia sempervirens. NCBI lineage: Eukaryota > Viridiplantae > Streptophyta > Pinopsida > Cupressales > Cupressaceae > Sequoia > Sequoia sempervirens. Next base: position 49,728 of record VDFB02280668.1, read on the forward strand.
CTACTGCTATTTGAAGGTGGGTTCTATGTGATTTCTCAAGTAAAACAGGCCTCTAGATCAAAATTAATGGGTCTAAGGGGCCTATAAATGTTGTTTTGAAGGGTGAATGATGTGAAGGGACTCAAAAGTAGGTCCAATTATGCGTGAAATTGTCTCTTTTCTCAAGAGGGTCCAATTTTGTACGACACACAAACATTGGCTAGACATAACACAACTTGAGATGTATATGAACTTTTGTAATATATAGATCCTCATATAAAGATTGGGAAAACAATGTTTGAAAGGTTAAAGCCATATTATGTGAAGATAAACAAGTTTTTTGAAACTTGTTGTCGTCATTATCATATTGAATTTGATCTCTACTATCAGGGGTTTCGAAAGGTGAGAGAAGTAAGTTATGGTTTTGAAAATGCACCTCTTAAATAGGCAAGTTTGTTCATAAAGTCTATGTTATGTGATCATGAAAATGGACCTCAAATAAACTGCATAAAAGGAATTTTTGAAACATGTGGAAATTTGGCTAAATTTCCTTCAAGAAATGAAGATACTAACCTAACAAAGACAATAAATTGCAATAGGTACTATTTTTAGAGAGTTTATTTATTTTAATTTGATTAGATTTTTATTTGAATTCTCTAATGTAATGTTTCATTGATTGTGTGGTTTATTACTTATTCACATATTTTACTCACATAGGTACAAGTATGTAAAGTTTCAAACAAATTTTGGGAAAGAATCCACAAGGTTGAACTATGTAGAAGAGGAGATTCCTATTGGAAAATTTATGGAAGATTTTAGAAAATTTATACAACCATACATACAACATTCCTTTTTTGTTAAGTGGCAAGCATAATAATTCCAAACATTGAGAGATACTTTCCCACTTGGAACAGTTCTATTAGTAGTTGACTTTGCAAAAAATTACTCCTTTGTACATCAAAAGGAGATTCAATCAGAATATTGCTTTTCAAAGCAAATCACTATTATGGTTCATGTGTGTTATCGACATGCACAATCAAAATTGGATGGCGTCGAGAGTACATATTAAGAATGAGCCATTAAGAAAGAATATGACTTTTATATTAGTGATGATAAAGAGCATGGCACACTTTTTGTACAACATTGCTTTACATTTTTTTTTGAGAATTTGAGAAGCAGGGGAGTAAAATTTGAAAATTATTTTGTATGGTTAGATGGATGTGTGACACAATTAAAATCTTCACAGCCATTCTATGCACTTTTTAGATATCATAAAATCTACAAAATACCACATGTTTGGAGGTTTTTTGAGAGTGGGCATGGAAAGGGTGAGCATGATGGAGCAGGAGCTTGCATCAAACGAGCTTTAAGAAAGCATCAAATGAATTATTCAGAAGACCATATAAACAATGTACATGATGTTGTTGAATGGTGTAAGAAACACTTTGCATCAAATGTGGTTGACACATCTTGAAGAAAAAACCAACACATTCCACATAGAGTGTTTTGGGAGATATTGGGTATGTATAAATTACATTTTCAAAAATTTCAATTTATTTAATTTTTTTTTTATTATATATATATACATGTTTGTTCACATAGGTTTGTTGTTGTACATATATCTAGGTGTGGACAAAAGAAAAATGCATGGATGCAAGAGGGTAGACAAAACAAGATCTTTGCATTGTGTTATGAGTTCAGGTAGTCACCATGGATGGACATTATACACAAGGGATTACTCTTGTTTTTGCACTGAGTGCATTGCGGGAAACTTTGATCTTGCACGCAACAACCAAGAACTTGGATATGTTGTTAAATGGGATACAGTGCCACTAGTTGTTTTAGAAACATACGATGAAAATGAGGAAGAACGATTTGAAGACATTCCTTTGATTTCAATTGATTATGACCATATTTTAGGATTGGTTAGAAAAGGTACATGTGTAAGTTTTCAATAATTGAAATATTATATATAAAGTTAATGATCTTTAAAGTCTAGAGACATTTCTAATTTTTTTAGATTTTTTTGTGTAAATTTGGTGTACAGGAGATGTTTTTGCAGTAATAGCAGAGCCTAGAAATATAGAATGTGTTAGTTATTATTTATTGTGTTGCACAAAAGAGAGGAATAAGCTAACACAACCTGAAACACGTGATGGAATGTTATTTCCCACAGGTGATTTTGAATTTAAAATTATATATACATTGTATTCACATGTGCACATTACATTATAAACATTAAATATATATTGTACAAACCTTGAGCATGAAAATGTTGTACAGATTCACATGTCTTACCTCAGGTTCATGTTTACCATGTAGGTTCTATTGTAGTGCAAGGGATATATCTAAAATAAGTCAAAGTTGTTCAACGTGGGATTCATTTTGTTGACTATCAACTTGATACCAAGGTATATCAATATAGTCACTTAATAATTGCTACCGCCCTACATCTTCATGCAGTTCCACATGCACGTGGCCGAAAAAAAGGGAGACTAGATAATGATGACCATCAAATATTTTAACATGTTATTGAAGAGTGAGCTGAACCAAAATGTTTGAGTTAGATCATATCCATGATTTTCAAGTTCACTTGTAACCCTATACATGTTCAAGTGAGAACTTATAGTAACTTGTACATAGTTGTAAATCATTTTACGTAAATTCCCATTATATGTACATATTTGTTCCATGGAATTCTTAAGTTTAGGAATGTTTGATTTCATTTGAACGTTCAAAGTTACACTTATAGCATCATCTCTCACTTTTTTTGCTTGCATGTAAAACCATATATATGCTTTCAATCTAGTTATTTGAAACCTAGTGAAGTTTTTTAAAATTATTTTGCCTAAATTACAATTATATACAACTTATATTTATTCCATGGAATTCTTAAGTTCAAGAATCTCATATACAATTATATACAACTTATATTTGTTCCATGGACAATTATGTGTTTTAAAATTAAGTATTATCTAATTATAATTTTTTTTGCACACAGATTTAAAACATAAATCAATGCAAATAAAAAAATAAAGTTGCCATCAATTTAATTCACAAAAAATACTGCAAATGGAAATAGAATGTTCCCATCCAATTTCCAAATCAATATTTATGACTTCTATATGACTCCCTCTCTCCCCTCTACCCTTAACCCTTAAACCCTAAACCCTTGTTCCCTCTACCCTATATATCTCCCCACTCTCCCCCTCTTTCTATCTCTCAAGTCTCTCCCTACTACCCCCTCTCCCTCTCGCAACTCTCTCTCTCTCTCTCTCTCTCTCTCTCACTTCTATCTCTCTTCCCTCTACCCTTAACCCTCTACCCTATACCCTTAAGCCTTAAACCCTTAAACCCTCTACCCTCTACGCTTAACCCTTAAACGTTAAAATCCTCTATCCTCTACCTTCTACCCTTACACCCTTACACCCTATACCCTCCACCCTTAACCCTTAACCCTTAAACCCTCTACCCTCTACTCTTAACCCTATACTCTCTATCTCTCTCCCACTCACTCCCTCTCTCTCTCTCTCTCAAGTCTCTCCCTCCTACCCTCTCCCTCTCTTAGGTCTCTCTCTCACTCCTATGTCGAGCTCCCCTCTACCCTCTACCCTTAACCCTTAAACCCTAAATGAGTCTTAAACCCTCTACCCTCTATCTCTCTCCCACTCCATCCCTCTCTCTCTTTCTCTCAAGTCTCTCCCTCCTACCCCCTCTCCCTCTCTCCCCTCTCCCCTTAACCCTTAAACCCTAAGCCCTTGTACCCTCCTGCCCTTTATCTCTCTCCCACTCCCCCTCTCTCTCAAGTATCTCCCTCCTACCCCTTCTCCCTCTCTCCCCTCTACCCTTAACCATTGTACCCTCAACCCTCTATCTCTCTCCCACTCCCTCCCTCTCTCTCAAGTCTCCCCCTCCTACCCACTCTCCCTCTCTCAAGTGTTTGTCTCTCTCACTCACTCCTATCTCTAGATCCCCTCTACCCTCTACCCTCTACCCTTAAGACTTAAACCCTTAAACCCTCTCTCTCTCTCTCACACACCTTATATCTCTAGATCCCCTCTACCCTCTACCCTTAAGCCTTAAATTCTTAAACCCTCTCTCTCTCTCTTACTCATTCACTCACTCCTTCTATCTTGAGCTCCCCTCTACCCTTAAACCCTCTACTCTCTACTCTTAACCCTATTGTTGATGGGTGTTTTGTACACTTTCTCAACATAGGAAATGCATGGATGCATCACCTCTCTTGAAAGGAAACCTCCAACAGGCAAGTTGCTGAAAATTTCTCCAAGGTCTCTCAGGTGTCAAGTCATGACTTGCACAGAATTCCTCAGTTGATGTTTGATGTGATTTTGCTGGTAATCACAGGGCGGACTTACGTAGCTAGATGCAGAGTGGATCTTAAATTTTGAAGTTTTTGAGATGGGAGTTATGGTGCAATTTGCTATAGGTTCAAACAACAATCTAAAACTTCAATGTTTTCTTTATGTTTGTCTTTACAATGTGCAATGAATCTTAGCATAGGTTGTTTCTTAAAAAGAGAGAGAAAAAGATCAGGGAAGAGAAGGTTTTTGGATCTGTAACAAGCTATGAACAGTAATCATGGATTTCCTGCCATGGACAACTTCCTTCAAACAAAATTTCACTTAACCAAAAAATTCAGTCTCATGAAATTTGTGCTATCTTCTAAGGCCTGCAAATGTTTCACCATTCATTCACCATATATATGCATGAAAAAAGATAAAGGTGTGGAGCATCTTTGAATTCAAGCCCAGGCTAACTTTGCACAACTATTTACCAGCAACAAACAACAAAAAGTATGGGCAAGGAAGGCATCTACACAGTAGCAATTTTGACAACTATAGAATAACATTACTAAAATATACTCAAGCAATTTAAATCTAACTTAAAACAACAATGTAAATCTAAATAAAGCATGTAACAAAGGATATTGAATCATGAAACATGTGAAGAATTCAGAAAATACACCAAGTCAATGTAATTTCATTATAAATTTCAGCAGCATGTCTTTACAACAACTCAACTCTCTTTGGAAATGAGAGGAGACCCCTTATTTATAGTGCCCAAAAAGTAGAATGAATGGCCAAGATTCAATCTCATTATGTGGCCAAGATTCACTACAAATTAGGGTTCTACCTACCTCCAATATATTACAATTTAAAAATATAGTTTTGTCCTGTGAACCCCAAATCTATGTACCTGCAAAACAAAGAGATTAAACACCCTAAGTTAGATATTGCAAGCATAAACAAGGATTCCCCATGGAATCCATTTACAATTCAAACTAGGAATGAAAATATGCAAGAAACAATATAAGAGATAAAACAAAGATGAAACCCTAATTTAAATAGCAAACTCTTGATCCCATGGGGGAATTGGTGCCAATTTGATGTGGAAATTTGGCCCTTTCCCAATTCCTATGATGTAATGTTGATAGATGTAGACTTGGTGATGAACTTTGATCCACTTTTGATGATGAATGATGAAGACTCCAAGCCAAATCTGCAAAAGAACCTAGCTAAGAAATCAATGGTGTGAAACTTGATAGATATTTGAGCATGGTAACTTTACTCAAATTGTGGATGATGAAATGAGGAGAGGATCTCTTCATTTATAGAATTTCAAGATGGATGAAAGCCCAAATTTGAGCAATGTGGGACTAACTTTCATCTAATGATATGGTGCCACTTGTCAAGCTATGAATGGATGATGGTTGTGCAAGAATTGGGGTTTGTGCCAATAAATGCCAATATTTGAATTTCAAATTTGTTGAAATGACATATAAGAGGGAAGGGAAAATGCAATAAATGCCACTTGGCTCAAGGCAAAGGACATGTAAGATGAATTTATTGCCTTGTTGGATGTACATATTGACTTGAAATTTTTGAATTCAAATTGAGAGAATATTCCAAAAGATGCCATGTGAGGGAAAATAGGGATTTAATAAATGAATTAAATCTATTTTCATGTGCAACTTGCATTATCTAGAGGATGTGACATGAGATTAGATTAAATTAATCAAAAGTCAATTAATTTAATAGGAGATTTGATGATGTGACTTATTTGACTTAGATTTATGGATTTATTTAAATCAAATAAGAGAAGAATGTGACAAGAGACTAATTAAATAAAGATTTTGATTTATTTAATTAAAGGGGATGATGTTAGATTAAATCAAATAAGGTTTTAATTTATTTAATTTAATAGATAGACTTTAGATATTTAATCAAATAAATTGATTATTTAATTAAATAGGGATAATTAGATGAGATGGATTGATTTAATTAACAAGAAAACGTGACTTAATTAGACAAAATGATTTATTCAATTAAGAGATGAATATTGATGAATTTAATCAGATAGGGGAATTTGATTAAATGATTAGACCGAGGGATGATTTAGGAAGAAACGATGTTAGTAAGTCAGGATCAAATGCACGATGTCAATGTTATATTTCGATGTCTACATTTTGCCCCTCTTTGAAATGATACACTTTCGTTGCGTTGGTTCAAGAATGGCAAATCTTGATCAAAGTGAAATTTTTGATATTAAAAAACTTGCCCCATTGCTGCATGGCGAGAGAATATGCCAATGTAATGCCCCTCGAGAGATCAGACGAAAAATTTCAATTTTTTGGGTGATCTCGCGAAAAAGGTGACAAAGTACCCGACAAGTCCGAAAGGGGTCCGAGAGGCTAAAAACGTGTCTAAACGCAATAAAACGATGAAAAACAAGCCTCAAATGGACAAAAGCAGTTCGGGGGCCGAGCCCTAATAAAGACAGCCTAGGGGTAAAAAAACCCTAATTTTAGGCTTAAAAGGGGCCCGAGGGGTCACTTTCAAGTCATTTTCACACACCTCCACTAGCGAACTTGAGATTCAAGCTCTGACCTCCTGACGATATGGCGCAATGACAGTGTCCTCTGCACATTTCTGACTGAGTTCAGACCTACCAGTGGCCACCTGGCATCGGTGCCCCGGTATGTGACCCTAACTGACACTTTGTTTTTCATTTTAGTGCATTTAATACTTGTTTTAGGATGAGCTCACCTCCAACGGTGCTATTATAGCGCCGCTCAGTGTTTAAAGTGCACTACTTTTTCCTTCTTTGCATCGCAGTGGTGCAATATGGAATTAAAAAACTCCACTGCTGGGAAAAGGGCTCGGCTCGGACTCGCGGGTTAGTTTTGGAAAAGTGCACGGCAGCAGCACCCTTTTCAAGAAAATTGTGACGCTAAGGGTTAAATTGCGCCGCTGTGGCTCTTTTTGGAAAAATTCTGAGTCCAATGTCAGAGTTTGAGAGAACTCAAACTGTGACGCCTTCACAAACTGTGCCACTAGGAACAAGTTTGAGGCGTTACATCAGGAATTTTCCAAATTTTTTTAACATGCTGACTTTCTTTGATGTAGGACGGACCTAGGGAGCTTTATTCTCGGAAGCACCGTTCATGGGATTTAGCGAGTGTTCTTCAGGATCTGAGTGACCAAGACTAGGATCGGCTGGGTGCCGCAGGACTATGGCACATTGCGTACGCAGCGCCCGTGCGCACACACCTCAAGATGCTTTCAGCGCTGGCGGAGCGAGACATCGTCATTTCATCTTCCCACTGGTGAGGCGACCGTCACATTGGAGGATGCCTGACAGATATTACAATTGCCCATTCATGGCCGCCAAGTGATTTATGATATGGAGGAGGGACATGATTGCTGCACCCGAGTCCTCTCCATGCATATTATTTACTACGAGGGGCAGATTGAGCTGGAGAGGTACAGAGTCATAGCACCTCCCTTCCGTTGGGCCATTATAGCGATCATTTCTGGTTTGGTTGCCCCAGACTGACAAGGGCGGTATTTCAGTCCTGGGTGGGGATATTACTGGGAGAGGATGGTATGGGACATGCCAGTTCGGTTTGCATGGGGACCTGTACTTTTGGCTTCACTTTACAGAGATTTGCACAAGTATGCCTACGTGGATGGCAAAGCACTGGGAGCTGGAGTGACTCTTCTGCATGTTTGGGCATGAGAGCACATTTTTGTGCTACGTCCACAAGTTTTTCTAGTTTTGATGGGGGCAGAGGATGCCCTGGTGGCACGGTACAGAGGTGGTGTGTCCTTCACACACACCAGAGAGCACAAGATCCCCTACTGGAGGCGGGTCATAGATGAGATGGTTGTGTTCATTTGGAGACCCTACCTCGGTAAACTTGGATGGGTTGATGATGCAGCACAGCTCTTCTACTGCCGGCATGATAGATACATGTAGGGCTAGGAGCACACCATGATAGAGAGATACCTACCCAGGCGTGTACAACGCTAGTTTGGGGAGTCGCAGGATCGACCGGATGATGACTATGTGGCCATCTTTGCACGTAGCATGACACAGGTGTCATGGGGCCCTGGTATTCCTACAACGGAGGTGGTTGACAGCTTTCAAGGGTTAGTGGCCCGACCATGGACCTACGATCAGGGATTGGCAGATCCAGGCACCACATAGGCATATAGGGATTGGTTTAGACCTCCTCTACGGCTGACTATTCCAGGTGAGGACGAGGATGAGGGCGAGGGCGAGGACCGAGGAATGAGGTCCGGTGGGATCCCCCATTGGTGCCCTCAGTTCCACCAGGTGAAGATGATGTCCCCATGCAGGACCAACAGCAGGATTTGCCAGTTCCACCACCACGAGCTGAGGGTGAGGGCGAGGTTCATGCACAACCACAGGCACAGCTAGCAGGATAGGCAGACGCACGGGATGCCTTGATTTTGCAGTTATAGGCATAGGTACAGGCAGTGACGACTGAGAGGGACCAGACACAGGCTAAGAGAGAGTAGCTTAGAGCAGAGAGAGATTAGGCTGTGCAGTAGAGACAGGCTGCAGAGCTACAGGCAGCGATAGAGCTAGGCCACTGGCAGCAAATTGAGAGTATGACAGCTGCCTTGTCCTCGCAGGGTACAGTGCCAGTCCGATCCTACAGGGAGGCTATTTGAGAGATAGAGTACTATCGCCGAGCCTACCATGACCATGTACCTAGAGCAGACTGGGTCCTCGATTACTCAGAGCAGGCTAGCTAGAGACCACCAGAGGGTCATGGCGATAGGGGTGAGGGCAACATCCACGAAGATCGGGTTTGACCTAGATTTTATGATTTACCTTCTGTGCTTTACAGGCTCATTTTTGATAGCCGGATGGGCATTTTGTATTGATTGACATACTTGTACAGTGATCCAATTATTTATTCTCCTATACTATGACAGTTGATGATATGATATATGAGACGATTTTGATGAGATGTACTGTGTATTTTTATTTATGCATGGGTGGTTTATTTCTATATGTTTTGTAATGATGTTATTATGGATGCAAAATGATGTTTATGCGATGATGTTATCTATATGATGATTTATTTTATGAAATGTGATATGTGAAATGATTATGCAATGATGTATGGAAAATGCTTATATATGAGATGATTTTATGGATGCGATGTGATATGATGTGATGGTCGTGATATGAAGCTAATGGTGTTAATGCTTAATGAAATGATTTTATGGGATGCCTTTAGAATAATAAATGTTATTATCCTAAATGATGATGTATGTGATGCAATGTTAATGCAAGGTGATATGCCTAATGAATTAAATGTTTATATGCCTATTGTTTATTATTATAATGATTTATGGAATGTCTTTATAGATGCTATGCGATGATTTAGATGATAATATGAAATGGTTATAAATGCTATGTGATGCAATGCAATGGGTGAAATGCGATGACATGTATGCACCTATTTATGAAAAATGTTTTTATGATAACCTATTTATATGATGATTAAAATGCAATGTGTGTGTTTCCTATATGATATGTTTATGCGATGTGCATGATTTCTATATGATATGCAATGTGCCAATGATTTGTGGATGCAGGAGTGATGATGATAATGGTGATGATGGTTAACTGTCATAGTACCCTTGTTAGCGTGATTAGTAAGAAGAGAAGAAGTCATTTCAACAAGACACGAGATGACACAAATGCAGATGATGATGATGGTGTTGATTACTCGCCGGGGAATTGAGATTTTCAAAGGGCCAAATTTCCTTATGCTTGATAACACATGTGGTATGATGCATCAAGGTATAGACAACCAGGATGGCATTGTACTTAGTGTGATGGAATTTGACTCGACAATCAGATAGGAGTATTCTTGTTCACACCTGACATACATAAATCTTGCTAGGATGTACTTTAGAAGCTTTAGACACCTCAAACCAAAACACAGAAAGGTAAACCTATCCCTGTAATAGTCAACAAGTTGCCCTAGACCTCTTCCCTACATACCTATCAAAGCAAGTATTTGCCGAGGTTATTTTACAAGAACGTCCGACAAGCACAACAGACAAAAGATAATGATCACTGCCCCATTCCTATTTCTCTAAATCCTCTGTTTTGGGATATCATCGAGACATCCTTGGAATGAGCACAAAATAAGATAAGTCAATAAAGACCAAGTAATTAAAGAAACTAATGCTCTTCAATACTGCTAACAGAAAAGGATGTGTTTTCTAAAGATGATAAGCAAAACTTATTGCCAAAAGATAATGCCCATTGTAGGAAGGATTCATCCTAGGACATGTTAGTGGATGGCAACACATCATTTCGTTTATAAAGGATGATTGATATGGGACAAATTTAGGTGATGTGTTATTGATATGAAGAGATGTCCAGTTTGCGTACTGACTTAGACTTAAGACTTGACATTTTGAGTTCTACTTGCAATCTGCTAGACTTGTTTCTGATTGTTTTACCAAAGGTTGATGATGACAATCAGTTTATTATGGGTGGTGTTTATTGTAGGTGCAAGCAAGATGAGGTGGATGGATTTTTTCAAATATTTGGATGTTTTTGATGTTTTGAAATGTTTTGAGGTTGTTTTTGGTGTTTTCAAGGTTTTCCAATGTTTTGATTTTTTGATTTTCCAATGTTTTTGGGATTTTCAAAGATTTTGACCATTAAACTAACCTAAAGACCTATCCTAGGGGCCTCAGGGGCTGATTGACATATTAGTCTTGCCTACGTTATACATGCAGAGACCATGTAGTTCGACTGACGACCTGACTGATTTACAGATGCCGATATATATGATGAGATGCCAGTTTATTATGACGGGTTCCTATAGGACTGACATAAATGTCTCGGGGGATGATCAAAGATCAACCTTGCCTACGTTCAAGCTTAGAGATGACGTAGTTCGACAAGACGACCTTGTTTTTGATCTTTTGACTGACTTTTTGACCTATGTCTAGATTTTGATATGTTTTGAATGTTTTTGGATTTTCTGATGTTTTGATGTTTTTTGGATTTTTTGATTTTTTAATGTTTTTGGATTTTTTTTATTTTGAGGACTTTAAGAATCGACACGAATCTGATCCGATGAGAACGTGCCCCCAGCATGATGCAATAGGCTACTCCGATAAAGGCAGGACAAATTGACCTTGAGAATGGGTCGAGTAGTACTAGGAGGGATCATGATATGAACACAGGACCAAGCTATGGTGCAGATGCGAATGGATGAGTGATGGATGGAGACCTGCATGCGATAGGTGATGGAAGTGAAATGGAGGGATGATGCGGATCAAGCCATAAAGATCCTGGTGGATGGATAGTGCTTATTTACGTAAGGCGCCTGTTTACCAGGTTTTCACCAAGGTACTTGCCCAAAGTGCCGCCAAAGTGGTTTTCACTAGAGGACGATTTTTTTTTATCCTTTTCTGATTTTTTTTAAATTTTTTTGTTGTTACCAAGACGCTTTGTTTTGCAGGGTTTTTCACCTAAAGTAACCATTTTTTTAGGATTTTTCTAAATTTTTTTTAATTTTTTAATTTTTTTGTTGTTACCATGCCTGTTTGCTAGGTTTTCGCCTAAGTAACCATTTTTTAGGACTTTTTCTGTTTTTTTTTGGATTTTTTAGTTTTATACCCTGAAAGAATTAGGCATAAATTTTTTTGAGATGGGAGCTATTCATGGGCTCTTGCAGAGGTTCCCCTTCGGGTGTTGATAGCTGATATGCCCCTGATTTATAGCTTGCTATGATGATGAAAGGCCCTAACCAATTGGGTTCAAACTTTCCTTTGCCGTTGGGATTCAAGACATTCTTCTGATTTTCTTTTAAGACCAGTTCTTCGACTTGGAAAGTTCTACTTCTAATTTTCTTATTGTAGGTCCATTTGAGTCTATTTTGGTAGACTTGCAGATGATTGAAAGTGTCTATGCGTCTCTCATCCAGTAGCTCCAGCTCGTTTAATCTTGATACCCGATAGTCCTCATCAGTGATGAGGTTTTGCAATGATATTCTGAGGGATGGGAGCTTGATCTCAATGGGGAGTATGGCTTTTGATCTATAGACCAAGGAGAATGGGGTGGCGCCAGTGGGTGTGCAGATGCTGGTTTGATAAGCCCAGAGGGCGGGATTAAGCTGCAAGTTCCAGTCACGACTTGCATTATTGAATGTTTTCTTAAGAATTTTGAGGATGGTTTTGTTCATGGCTTCTGCTTGGCCATTGCCTTGGGGATAGTACGGGGTGGAGAAGCGATGCTGGATTTTGAATTTCTTGCACAAGTCGCAAACCTCCTGGTTCTTGAATGGTGTGCCATTATCTGAGATAATGGCTTGTGGGACCCCATAACGACATATGAGATAGTTTAGGATGAATTTTGAGATTTGCTTCCAGTGATATATGTCATGGGTATGGCTTCCACCCACTTTGTGAAGTACTCAGTTGCAGTTATGATAAATGTATGGCCATTGGATGAGGTGGGTGTGATTTTCCCAATGAGATCGAGTCCCCACTATGAAAAGGGCCATGGTGTGATAATCGGGTGAAGCTCTTAAGCTAGAGCATGGATGAGGTCCCCATGCTCCTGACATTGTAAACACCTTTTAGCATGATCATGCCCTTCTCTTTCCATTGTGGGCTAGTAATACCCCAGCCTCAGCAATTTCTTGGCTATGGTTATTCCGCTCGAGTGTGAGCCACATATACCATTATGAACCTCGGTTAGAGCGGTTAATGCCTCTTCAGCATTTAGACATCGCAGTAAGTTTCCCTCTATGCTTCTATGGTATAAGGTATCACCTAGGATGACAAATCTGGATGCCTTTTTAATAAAGGTTCATTTCAGGCTCGATGGTAGGTCAGGGGGTAAGACTCCTATTTGAAGATATGTATAGATGTCATGATACCAAGGATCACCGGGACCAACGATTTCACACACATATTCTGATTCTGGTACCTCGAATGCGGGAACAAGAAGTTGCTCAATCAGAAATTCATATTTCAGTACATTATGAGGGATGTCTAATAGAGACCCAATTGTAGCCATGGCGTCAGTTGCTGTGTTGTTGGTTCTTGGAATCTGCTCAAATGTTATGTCAATGAAGGACTCCTTTAGGGTCTCCACCAATTTCTTGTATGGAGTGAGCTTGTCATCCTTAGTTTGATATTCATTGTTGACTTGATTTATAATCAACTGAGAGTCTCCGTAGACTTTGAGAGCTATGATATTCCATTGCACCGCTATCCTGAGACCTATAGTCAAAGCCTCGTATTCCGCTATGTTGTTGGTGCAAGGAAATGCCAATTTGTATGACTTTAGTATGTAATCCCCTTGTGGGGTGATGAAGAAAATACCAGCTCCTGATCCATGTTGGGTGTATGAACCATCAAAATATAGTTTCCAATGGTCAATTACGTTGAGGTTAAAAATGGACTCATCTGGGAATTCCGAGATAAGAGGATTCTCAGAATACATAGGTGCCTCTGCTAGTTGATCCACAATGACTTGTCCCTTGATAGCTTTCCTCTCTACATACTCGATGTCATAATCTGATAATATCATTACCCACTTTGCCATTCTTCCCGTGAGCATTGCCTTGGATAGGAGATACTTGAGGGGATCAATTTTTGGGATGAGCTTTATCTTGTGTGCTATCATGTAATGTCTGAATTTTTGGGATGCAAACACTACGACGAGGCAAGATTTTTCAATGAATGAGTAATTTAGCTTGTGACCGACCATTGTCCTGCTGATATAATAGATGGCCCTCTCCATCCCATTTTCATCATGTTGAGCAAGAAGAGCTCCAAGGGCTGCTACTGTTGCTGACACATATAAGATCAATGGCTTCTTTGGGATAGGTGGCATTAACACTGGTGGCGTCAGTAGGTATTCCCTGATTTTGTTGAATGCTTCTTCACATTTTGCATCCCATTTGTACGCTACTCCCTTGTGGAGTAGGTAAGAGTATGGGTTCTGCTTGTCTGGCAGTTGTGCTATGAACCATCAAATGGATTGAAGTCAGCCTTGGAGGCCTCTTAGTTGTTTTAGTGTCTTTGGTGCTTCCATCTTGAGGATTGCTTTTACTTTTGCCAGATCCACCTCAATACCCCTCATGGAGACTATGTATCCTAGCAGTTTACCTGATTGTATGCCGAAGACGCACTTCTTGGGATTTAGTCTAACTTTGTATTCCTCCAGTTTATCGAAGATAACACTTAGGGTTGCTATATGATCCTGTCTCTTTCTTGACTTGGCTAGAATATCATCGACATAGTCTTCGACTGTTTTGTGAATCATGTCATGGAATATTAGTGTCATGGCCCTTTGATAGGTTACACCTACATTCTTTAGGCTGAATGACATCATGTTCCAGCAATAGGTCCCCCATGGACAAGTGAAAGCCGTCTTGTGTTGGTCTTCTTTTGCTATCATGATCTAGTTATATCCTGAAAAGCCATCCATTAGTGATAGCATCTCATGTCCTGCCATCATATCTACTATCATGTTGATGTTGGGAAGTGGGAAATCATCCTTGGGGCATGCCTTGTTTAAATCTCTGAAGTTCGTACAAATTCTGATGGCTCTGTCAGGTTTTGAAATAGGTACCAAATTTGACACCCATTCTGGATAATTGATTGGTCGGATAAATCCTGCATCCAACAACTTTTTGATTTCCATTTTGACCAACAGAGCGATTTGAGGATGCATTTTTTGAAGCTTTTGTTTGACCGGTTTTGCCTTTGGATACACTGCTAAATGATGAACCACTGTCTCTTGATCTAGCCTTGGCATGTCAGTGTAACTCCATGCAAAGTTTATTTGTCTTTCCTTTAGGAATGCTGCTAGGAGTTCTTACTCTTTTGTTAATAGTGATTCCGCATAAAATCTGATATGCGGGGTCTCCTCTGTTCCTATGTTGACCGGATTGCACTTTTCGGCCAAGACTACTGACTTCTCTTGATGAATGGCTCTTAAGGGAAGATTGAATCCTTCATCCTCGGGTGCCTCAAAGAGGTTTTCACCGTTGGATACGTCCTTTATTTTTACTATTTTCTTGTCGGAGAGTGCCACAGTGTGGTTTTCACTCAAGGACTTGGATATGATTCTTAGTTTCTCACTTTTGTGACTGAAGGATTCAATCGTTTCCCCGTAATAAGCCTGTGTGTCTAGCTCCATTAAAAACCCTGCTTTGTGATCTCCCTCTGGAATGTTATCCCTCAATCCCATGAATTCTGAGAGTGCCTCATCATTTTTGAATGTATCAAGAACTAGTGGTCCTCGTTGGTCATAGTTGATCAATTGGGGGTAGACTAAATGAATCTCATGATCTTGACTATCTGGTTCAAAGGATATGGTACTAATCATACATACAGTGGTATCTTTGAATAGCCTAGGTAGATTGAATAAGGTATCTTCATC
>VDFB02280669.1:0-61718 GCA_007258455.2 Sequoia sempervirens
TGATTGGATTATGAAATCTGGAACATTGTGAACTGACTAAATGCAAGCAAAGCACACCTTCCATTTGGAAGTGGCCCTACCCTTCACAAAGAGTATGGACAAAGGAAACCAACAAAGTTCATGCCATCCGAGTCCTATTGTTGTGTCCTACATGATCCAATTGACCATACAACTTTAGACAATCGTCTAAGTAAGTATGACCAATTTGATTGGATTATGAAATCTGGAACATTGTGAATTGACTAAATGCAAGCAAAGACTTTTGCATTATTTAGGCCAAAGTTTTAATATAATAGACACTTCCATAGGAAATTGTAATGTCCCCTTCTGAGCAACTTCCGATTTACCGTTGGCCTATTCTGGAGACCCGTAGGCTTCTCGGTGGAAATTAGGGCTTCTTGGTTGGAGGTTTCTTGTGCTCACGGATTGATGATTGAACTGCGGATTCCTTCTGGGTTTTTTGTGAGCTTTTCGGTGATGTGTTCGTTTTGGCATTCTGAGCACTTTCACGAATTTACTATTTTTAGTAAATTCTATTTCTGGCAGTGGTCCTGTTGGTTTCGGCTCGATTGACCTTCTACTTCAGTATGCTCAGTTGGATTGCTCAACTTTGGCTTTGGGGCACGTTTGGAGAGATAAGTTGGATTATTTTTAATTAAGTCACATTATAATGTTATATTTTGCTGTTGACCCCCCCTTGGCCTAGTGATTGAACTTATGTTGTTTTTAAAAGAGGGTCTTTGAGGGGTGGCGCTTCATGAAGACTTTTCATTATATTCTTAAGTCAAAAATCAATGTATGAAAAGGTACGCCCATCCTTGGTGAAGATTATTTTAATTAAAAAGTCAAATTGCTTCAAGACAAAGGGGACGCCATCCTTGGAGGGAAAAGGAGTTACTTTAAAATTTGAAAAAAAGGGTTTCTAGAAGCTTCCAGTGTGCCTTTGCAAAGTTATAAAAGGAGGTCTTGGTCTTCATTTGTATTATCCAACTTCTTGAGTAAAGTTATGCTGCCGAAATGGTGAGAGGATTGCTTCGAGGAATGAATGCCTCCTAGCTTGGCTCAACTTCGTACTTGTGAGACAGCACCTAGTGGAGATATTTCTTGTGTTGAGTGCATTTTGTAGTGAGGTATGCTTTGTTGAGAGTTAATTGCATTGGTAGTTCAGTTGTTTGCACTTTTATGTCATTTTCAGAGGTTGCTGAGTTCATAGCTAAATTGTCATTTTCACTCATATTTCAAAAATACAAAAAGATTACATTCTGGGTATTTCCTATTTGCATTTGTCTAGGGAAGGCGCCAACATCTGTGAAGTTTCATAATTTTTAGTCAAGTGCTGATTTTTAAAGAAGAAAATCGCCCTTTCTCTTGGGCCGTACATTTTGTACTTGCATAAGATTTGAGATAAAATTAAATATTGCAGATTGGGTCTGTTCTCTGGTTCTAACTTGGGCGCCTTGATCATAGAGGGCTGTTGCATTTCATTTGGGGTCAATCGGTTGAGAATTGTGAGAGTTGTGATCATTTCAATTTAATTCTGTGTTGCTGTTTACCAGTTTCAGACCTTGTGACAGTCATATTAGTTTGCATTTAGAGTGGGTTTTGAGTTGAGTAGGTGATAGAAAGCTTTGAGAAAACATTGAGGAAGACACACTTATCTTTGCTAACGTTAAAGAGCTCTATTTACTTGATATTGCAGACATTCTTCATCATATTGTAAGCTGAACAGTAGTACTGTCAGCATCTTATTATTCTTGCAATTTCAATGTTTGTAACTGCCCACTGAATAAGTGGAAGAGGCTGGCTTGCCACCTATTTACTTGTTTGCATTGTAATTTCCTTAGTCTCCGCCATATGGTCGCCTCTTATCCATCATGGATTGAGTAGCACATGCTTGGTGTTGAGCTATCTTTCCAGTATTGCAATTAGATAGGGATCCTCTGACCGAATGCTCGTCGCTCGCCGGCGCATCTCGTGGTTAGAGTTTCTTTTCAGCAATTTTCCTTTGAGATCCTCTGACCAATGCTCACACCTTGCCCGCATCGGGATCCTGGTGTACATTCTGGTTAGAGTTACTTTCAGCATCATTTGGGTTTTCAAACTAACCTTAACGGGTGCTTGTTAATTGTAACTTGCAATTGAAAATCGAAAAAATTTGGCTCGGTATATTTCCCAAGAAATGCTGTCGTGTATTCACACACCTCTAACTTGACTTGGAAACGACATTCATCCTACAGTTTAACACACAGTTGACTCATTTGATTATTCATCTAATTTTCATAAAAAAATAAGAGCAAACATGTACTTTCTATTGTCGGCAAATGACTAGGGTCATTGAAATATATGCCTGACAAAGAACATCTGTTTTGCGTACCGCAATTCATGGATCTTGGGCTACTGCCACGTGTTCATATGTCCTCGCAATAATTCAAGAGTAATACTCTCCTAATTTTCATAACATAAGACTTTTTAACTCTTTTATAAGTTATAGTACATTCAGTTAGTGACACCTTCCTATCACTAACTCGTGATTCTATGTCTAGCATTGAAGGGTCTTGACAACTCGTAATATAGACAAATAATCTATTAACAAAACAACTTCATTTTAAATATTTTTGGTTTTTCTATGTTTTCTCTTTCATCTTCATTCAAGAAAATATTTTATAAGGCTAATGAAGGTACACCATGATATCTATTTCTTTGTGCAAGAATAGGCATATATTTACGAAATCTTTGGCATAAATAAAAGCTCTGAGTAAAATTTGATTACTCACTGCCATAATAACTAGTCTAAAACTTTTTCATTTATATTTATAAATGTATCCCAAGATTTTCTATATATATATAGTAATGTCCTCTCCCCCTCCTAGCCTTTGAGCAGTGTATGACCTTTAGCCTATCCTAGAGTTCTTGTAGGATAAATGGTTCTGGTAAGGGAACTCTCTTTTTGTTGGGTTTTCGGTGTTCAGGGGGCACTTCCTATTTTTAGCAGGGGACTAGTCCAGTGATTATTGTCTATAGTGAGCTCATTGGCTTATCAGTTATCTTTCCAGCTTGTGTCTTTGATGTTTTTACTATTTTTAGTACTAGTAAGTCTACTTTTACTATTTACTAAAAATAGTAAGTCTCTTTTTAGAAGCTGGACCTGGTCAAGCTACATTCAGCAACATATTTTCAGTTGAGGCTCTTGGTTGCTAAGGTTGGTATATTTAAATATATGTTCTCCTCTTCGAAAAGTGAATTAAAATAAAGTTACTTTATAACTTTTAGTTGAGGGTAAAGGGGACATTAAAAAGTACCATGGTGCCTAATGGATGACTTAAAGTTGTTTGAAAAGCAACAAAAATGCATTTGAAGGCTAAATAAGAGGGGGACACCCAAAATTAAGTTGAGTTCAAAAATTAAAATAAAATCAAAGGCTAAGGAAAAAGGGCGTGGGTTTTAGGGAGGTTTCAGGGTTTCCTCTTGGATGGTCGCCCTGATTTGTTGTTGAGCTATTAAAAACTTCTTTGGAGGCCTCATTTGGTCATGTTGATTTTGGTTGCATAAGGAGATGCTGCTGGATTTCTTCCAGAAGGATGAGAACGAGTGTTGAGGATGAAAACCCTTGACATTTAGAGCTGGTTTGGGTAGTGAAACACCTGCCCTAGCCGGTAAATGCGTGGTTCCATCTAGGGATCACACTTTGAGCTTTGGTGTTGCTGTTTCAGTCATTTAGTATGAAGATTTTTAAGTATTTCTGATGTGGATCAGTTGGGTTTTTGGTTTGTGGTAGCATAGTCTCTTTTGGCGTGGATTTTCAGTGTGTTTGGTGTGGTTTCATCCATTTTTGAGCATTCTGGCAACTGGGTCTGATACTGGTTATTTGCACATAACTCTCCAATGGCTTGAGCACTCATTATGGGTATTGAATCTGAGTAATGTCCTCTTCTAGGCATTTTGAAGCATTTATTATACTGATTTTTCAGACCAAGCAGTGAATTTTGGGACTAAATCGCCCTAGTATTGCTAGTGCCCATTTTTGGGTGTGTTCTCTTATTCTGGTCGGCCATTTTAAGGTGTGTTTCAGACATTGTTGGAAGCTGTTAGAAGGGAGTTTTTGGCGCTGCTTGCATTGAGTTTGAAGACCTTCATCATTGGTGTTGGACGTGGTAAAAAGAAGCTTTAAAATCTGCTGTTAGGAGCTAAAACCCAGGTCTGATAAGTAATATTCTGAGTTAGTAATTGATCTTGAAATGACTGTAATTTTCTGTTATGTTTCTGAGCAATAAGAAGCTGAAAGAATTCAATTCTATGCAAGTTTTCTTAGTGTTATTTCTGTGTATATATGTTATATCATTTGGCATGTTCAAAATCATGATGGGCACATGAGAAACTTAAACAAACAATCTCAGAAAACTCTCAACCAGCAAGGATTGAAACAGAAAAAAAATATAGGGCAGTCATTATATATAATATATATTCATCTGATATTTATATTCATGAGTAAATAGTAAATACAAATATTTCAATTCAATTCAAACCAGCAGGGTAATTTATTCAACAATAACATATACAACTATTTCTTCCTGAATTTAAAATTCATTCCCTTAATTGAACACGATGCAAACTAGCATGATAATAAGAATTCTCATATTCAGACTTATTTTCTCTGCTGTCCAATGCAGATGAATGAAAGATTTAAATGATTTAATCATAGGTAAATATACACAGATTATTCTTTATCCCATGCGCATGCATATATCTTTATATTTAAACTTTCTCATTCTATGCATAACATTCTGTTAATGGAAAATAAACAGAGAAAAATAGACAATAAAATCATGCCTGGAAGTTGTTTTTGATTTTAATGTCCCTTCTCAAAGCAAAACTAATATTTTATTATTTTTGAGTATTGGCGCCCAAAAGGAGGAAGAATAATATTTAGTTTTTGAATATTTGTGCCCAAAATATTTATATGTATTTTATATGGGCTTGGGTGGCCCCTTGGAGGAGTAAGGTGAAGGGAAAATAATATAAAAAGGCGAAAGAAAGTTGGTGCGCAAAGGAGGATTAAAAAAATAAAAAAAAACAATTTTAAATTGCAATCTTGGCGCCCAAACTGGGTCGGCAAGATTGGGAGGCATAAGGGAGTTTGGATATAAATATAAGGTCGTTTGAAGGCATTTAATCATCAACAAATTTATCTCTGCTTTTCTGGTCTGCACTTTGGTGAATATTCTAAGGACAAAAACCCTCATGAATATAGGAGAAGTTGGACGAAACCCTAGCTTGTTCAATGGAGGTTCACATTGGCTTCAATGATGATTCTTGCTAGATTCGCACTTAGATGTTTTGCATCAGCATTTGGCGTCTAGTTTGGAGGGGCGAATTGGGCAAGTTGGAAGGTATTCTTGAGATTTCAAGGGTTGCAAACCCTATCAGCAGGCCAACACACCCCTTTGGTAGGGTTTTGGAGTCGTTTTTTCATCAAATAATTGCACTTTGTTTGCATTGTTATGAGTTGGACAATTTCGCCCGGCTAGGGTTAGAGTAGGAGGTCATTTACATTGGATAGATTGGGGTTTCTTCATATCAGAGAACTTTTTCATGTTGCTGGGCATGTTTGGAGTGCATTTCATTGTGTAATTGCATCATTGGTTAGGCCTGCTTTGTAGCAGCAAACTGGGTGTTTGAATATCAGAATTTTGGCATATATAGTGAATGTTTTGGTGGTTTATTATGTTGGTTTCATACCTGTTCATGATCATACAAATCTGCTATGAGTTTTTATACCATTGGGATGAATGAATACTGCTGTTAATGCATGAGTATATTCAGAAATTTACTACATACGCCTCCTATTATCCACGCGCTGCTCACAAATACTCTCCTCTTCTCTGACAGTAAACTTAGCTTCTATCCAATACTGCCTTCCACTGTAATCTATCCCCTCTCTTAATAGCAAAAAACTCCAGTTGCGTGCCTAATAGGCACGCGACTGTAGTTTTTATATCCTCTCCATGCCATGAATGAAAGATATTTAAAACTCTTTAACATGCCAAGATTAATGCCAAGGATAATGTCACGGAGCCTCCACGTGAGGGTAATTCTGTTATTCATTTAACATCCATTAACTTGCATTTAAGATAAGTTAACTACCATTACCAATCGCACATGCCTTTATTTATAATAATGACATTATATATATATTTATATATTATTATTTTTTTAATACATTTAAATAATAATCTAACCTTTACAATTAAAAGGTAAATGAAAATGACGATTAAGACACAATAATATCGCCTCTCGATCATTGCGAAGGACCAGGTCAAAGTCAGAGTGTGATTTCAACCTATCGTTTCGACTAGACCACAAAAGTATTTACTCTTCGACAACATAGGGAACAACTTACAAGGGTTTGACGCAAGACCTACGTGAATGTGTGATTGACTCAAGATGGCAATTACCCGTTTGTTTACCATGTATATACACTTCTCTCTGGTGATACTCTCTCTCTCTCTCTCCATTCAGAAGGGAAAAATTGTTCCTACATTCAACTTAGAAAGTCCCATATTTAATAATGATCACAAAGGATAACATCTTGATCCTTGATAGAATAAAAAATTGTGATAAAAGACTCCTGAGCACAAGGATATATTCCCAAATTATTTCCTTGTAGCTTGCTAGCTTTTTGAAATCCATTTGTGTAGATTAGGGAGGGCTAGCTAGAGGCTGTTGAAGTAGTCAATCAACCCTTGTTCAACAAAAAATTCTTAAATTCAACCACCTCATCCCCAAATATGAGAACAAGGGAAGATTTGGTGCAAGTAAGGGGCCGATTCTTGCCCTTTGGGGAAGTATGCCAACCTTTTTTGCTCGGATCCACCTTATTATTAGGAGTAAAAACACAATGATTAATCATATTTGTTGAGGACTTGTGGCGCTGTGCATTGCTAGTGCCACCAAGGGTAGAGTTCTTTTCTAAAGAGTGGCATGTTTTGTTGGAATTTAGTGAGGGAAAAATATGATTCGTTTGGGAATTGGAGTCACTATTTGGAGATCAGGATTTGGGTGCAGATGCCCTATGGTGCATCTTTTTGCCCTTTGGGTGAGTTGCATAGGAAGAATGATGCAGTCGAGATCGGGAAATCTTATCAGATAACCCAATCATGCAGCCAATACAATAATCAATAACAAAAATGTTCATAGAACAAATAACTTCAAATTCTTATTATCTTTAGGCAGCTAAAAATTGTTACAAGAGTACAAAACAGATCAATCCGATCTCAATCACCTTTCTCAAACTTCCCCAAAAATATTTTCCCCTCCAAAAAGATCTTTCCTAGTAGGTATCGATCTCCCTTATATCCTTCATTGGCTAGGAAATTAGATCGAATAAGATCCTATCCATTACAACAATTGAATTGTTACAGAAACGAAAAACGCAGTAGCAAGCTGAAAGTCTGCAAATGCAGTAGCAAGCGGAAGATCTGCAAATGGTTGATTCAACCAAGAAATTTGGCATGTTCATTTGGCCAACAAATCTCAATAATCCGTACATGGTGATGTCATGATTACATCAAGCTTACGCCATGCTGACATCATCGTCGAAACTGTTCATTTGAATTAGTTGATTGAACTTTGAAATGTTCAATTCACTTGAGTTTATCTGCCAATCCTGATGGACATGAGAAACCTGCAAAATCCAATTGGATGTGGAGATCCTTAAAGAGTCAAATGGGCAAGACATTCCCACAAGCTAGATGACCCTGAAGTTCTTGTAAATCTGGAAAAACCCATCGGTACTAGTTGTGCGGGAAAATACATTGGAATCAGTTGTAAACGGGTTGGTTCAACAACAAATCTCTACAAAGTTTGGTAAGAGACCAAAAATCTGCCTAAGGTTGGTTCAACCGTAAATCTTCGCAAAAGTTCAATAGTTGACCCAAAACTTGCAAAGCCATAACTTAGCCAATTTGCGCCCACCCTTCACCAAATTTAAGCTACAGATACCTATTAAACTCTTCTACAAGTTGATGTCCTTAATTTGATCCAAATTGAAACTGAAAATCCTCTTGAAGCAACAACCCAAAAACCAACAAAACAAGAAACAAAACATCACCAAAATTGAACTAAAACAAAAAATAAACTAAAATATTTTTGCGTGATGCAAGATTGCTTGTGGACCCAAATGCTCTTGCATCAAGGAACCAAGTTGTGTAATGACACATTTGAAGCAGCTTTGCTCTTTGGTGGTAGAAAAACTATTGTAGTGTTTCTTTTGTGGCATCTGGTTGGTGAGGAGAGATAATGCCATTCATAGAAAAGGAAGGATTTAGGGTTTCAGGAGGGTGACGGAGATTTAGGAGTGACAAAGCCATCTCCTTTTGTGTCTATTTTGCTTTTAAGTTTTCTATATATATACATACACACACACACATATGAACTTGTACCCAAATCTAGGGAAAATTTTCCATTGTATTGCATACTTGAATTTGAATTGGCAACTTACTCAACAAATGGTCAAAATTTCAATGCGGGTGAAAGCTGCAATTTTTGGTCAAACATACTTTAAACAGGTCAAATGAAGCATAATTCTACCTCATAGATGGTTAATGTAGGCAAAGAGAATAAATTGCTGAAGGTGAAACATTGGTCAATGCTTCTAGAAAGTCAAAATTAAGGGCTTGTAAATGCAAAAAATTCCTATTAATTTGCTGGCCAGTTGATACCTTCTTTCTCTTCCCCTCAAATTTTGTGTCAAGGATTTGGGTTTTTCATGAATTGGTGAAATTGGGTCATTCTTTGACGTATATGAAGTAATAAACTCAAGTCAAACAAGGGTAATACTATGCTGATTGGCCATGTGTGGTTAAATGAAAAAGTTCACAAAGTTGTGTACAACTTGGCTAGGAGAGTGAAATTGTGGGTTTGACCAAGATGAATTAAAGCTTTAATTGCACAATATCATCTAAATCAAAATGATGCAATTGTCAATTAAATGAGGTTGTAAATGATGTCTTTGTGATGATATCTTCTTCTTTTTTCTTTTTAGTTGGATGTTTGACAATTTTTTTTCCAAAGCCATTGTCGATTACTTTGAAGATGTGGTGGAATATTCATGGTTGAGTGAAGACCTGCATAGAATTGTAACCATAATCATGGCCAATTGAGAATAAGATTTCTTTTGTTGAACAACCTCCTTAAGTGCAACAAGATTTGAGGTCTTGCCATACCCTTTGATGGAGCTTTCAATCCATTCAACATACATAGAAGCTTTCCTTTGAGGAAAATATTTTCTACAAGAAAGCTAGCATGGTGTGCCAACAAACATTTTTTCTTCATATTTTTGAGAGAAAAAAATAGTTTTCTTATGTAAAATTCTTGAAATGTAGTCACATTCTTATGGAATGATAATTTCCAGTAAGTTTTCATAGATTGACTAATGTTTAGTCATTTGCCACCATCAAATGTAAGGTATAATATAACATTGTAGGATATTGGAAAAGACATTGCAACTTGCAAAAGAATTCTTGGTTGATTTGATTCCTAGGGTCATTTTTTAATAGTATTTCTTGCAAAAGAATTCCAGTAAGGGGCATGAAAATCATCCTGCCTTGTCCCATTTTGGAGTATTGGTTTCAATATTAGGTTTAAAAGTTTGATTAGTATTGGCACTCCACTTGGCCAAAGTTGCAGCAAATCATTTAGGAAAAGAAAATCATACTCTTAAGAATCCTCTAGCATTTTTCATTTTGGATAATATAACTTTATGAGGTAAACCTCAGTGTATTAACTTCTTACACTGATGTCCTGGTTTCTCTTATTATAAGACCAATATACATTTTTTCCCTCAACTCCGATCCTATCAATTCCAATAAAAACAGTGGGCTTTGCCATTTCAGTTTTACTCGTTTCATTATTCATCTCAGCTATAAATGATATATAATCTGACTCCTAAGTTACCGAGTAACAAGTTAGGGTTTGGGTTTGGGTTTAGAAATGCCAAATTTTGTTGGACCCTGAGTGTGGTTTGTCATGGAAACATCTGTACCTAACATATAAAAAATGTGCAAAATATAAATAAAATTACAGTAATATTTATTTTAAGTCGGTAACCAACTTAAATAAAAATTAAAAAAACAATTACTAATTCAAAATATCATAGGTTTATCAATTATGATATCTGATTTAGATTAATTTAGTTTTGTTTCTTTTTCAAAACTTTCAGCAATCCGCAGCCATGGTTCATCCTAAAAATGGCTGCTCCGTTTGCAGAAGTGTCCCTGGAACATCCCAGAAAGGACAAGGTGTCTCTGAAGAACTGGGGATGTTTCACTTTCCTTGGAGAACCATATCCAGGATTGGTACAAGAATAGTTTTGATTTGGGAATGGTAGGGGCTTCTGAATAATCTGGTAATGTAGGTTGATTCAATGCTGTGGATAAATTTGTTTGGGTTAAAAGTACACAAATATTTTATTTCCTCTAGTTTTCCCAATCTTACCATCGACTAGTGTTGGAATCTAAAATATTATTCAGAGTTGTGATTAAAACTTTTGAATATTTGCTTTACCCATAAATTTGCTTGGAAGGCCGTTATACTTATTCCCTGATGCAAAGCACCTCTGCCTCTGTAAAGTTTCTCCTATTTTCCATTGGTGCTGCAAACCATTGAAGAATGCTCCTTTTAGACTCTTTAAGGTTCTCTCGAACTCTTGCTTTGCTTGGGCTCTGTTTGGAGGCATCATGGCTATTAAGATTAACACACTTGCTTGAAGGCAAACCCATTGTTCAATGAGTATATTCACCTGGTTCTTCTCCTTCTGATTATTGGGCTGGCCTATGCAGTACATTCAGATCACTGACCATTATTTCAGTTGGATTTTATATTAAATTTATAATACCTGACAATTCCAATATGCGTGAAAATGCAGTACAAATTAATAATTTATTATTAGTAGCACACGATTTTCTATGAATAGAAAGTTATGAATAATTTTTTGTTTTCATAAATATCTTGGAATTTTAGATTTGGTTGCAAACTGGGTGCCAGTTACCCTTGCACATTGGTATGGCATACCATCTAGAAGATAAGGGAAGCATCATATTTCAAGCTCTCGATGAGCTTGGAGCCCTAGTTTTCCAATATTCTGATACAACCTGCCCCAGACATTTTGTCAACATAGCATTTGTTTCCTCATGGGATTGATTTAATCATGATCACAAAATGGTAACTGATTAACAAGTATTATTACTGACCTTTTAAATGTGAAAAAATGGTAGATACTACAGTTTGAGTTTATTTAAGGACTGCTTCTATATTATGGACACTTCCTCTTCATATTTACAAGTTTTGAAGTTTAAACTAATACAATTTTCATTGTTATTTCCAACAAGACAACTGGTTCCTTGTACTTCTGGGCTGCTCATTTGGCTGGCCCTGTCTGGGGTCCATTCGCATCTTGGTGTTGTGCTTGGCTGGAAACCATTGGTCTAATTGCAGGCATTGGAACTCAGGTATTCCACACAACTCTTTGATCTCCATATTGAGACAACAATTGAAGAATGTTTGTGTCATTATGAAAATTACAATGATTGACATTAAGTCTGGAAGATTCTTTCTTCAAATCTGGTAGGCAGTTTTTGTCTAATGTATTCTGGCAGCTGATTTTTTCATTTTTATCTTTGTGTCAAGCTTCAGATCTTGTCATTATAATAAAAAGTGCTATTGTTAATAAGAAAAGTAAGGTCAGACAATGGATTCAGTAAACACGCTACAACTGTCTATTGAATTCCAAAATGTGTTATTGAATGATTTTTGGAAGTTAATACAATATGAGATCATCATTATGCTAAATAGCTTGAACAACTTTATCTTTGAGAGAAAGAGAAATATTATCAAGGGCTTTTCCGCCCATCCAAGACCTATTGGTCTTCCGAATTCTTCAACTGAATAACCCGACCCTTCATGAGGGTAATCAACAAGGATCAAATTATCATCATGCCATTTTGAGCCTGGTGTCATGAACCTATACTGCTGGTCGATCCCTCCTCTGTAGGTACCTCTTAACCAGAAGGATCATTCTGACCAAAAGCATATCTGGTTCATGATAGCTGACCAATGCCTAACTGGCATCATACTTTGGCCAAGGATTTCATTGATTACTGGCACTCCTGTGCCGTCAACACTCTCACCCTTGCTCGACATGATTACATTTGTCTCAAGATTTAAATTATAATGACTGGTTTGATTATCATTTTCTTTTAGTTCAGGGTTATATCTTAACCATAAAGTTTATACATATAAAAAGAGATTGATACAACATTGGGGATTTCAAGACTCTCATTTACATATCCCCTAAAGGACTCGGTTGAGCAAAGAAATGCACTAGATTAACTTCTAATTCGAGAGGAGAAAATTCGGCTTAACCAGACAGATTAAGTTCTTAGGTAATTTCCAAATGGTTCAACTGAACCCAGATACAGATTTAAACCAATGTCTGGCCATATAATTCTGACATGAACCAACCAGTTGAATTTCAAGAAAATGACTAGTTCAGGAGTTTAAAATGAAAAAGAATATAAAAGTCTCATCTCTGATAATTAGAAATCAGATTGAAGAGAGAAGAGTTTCGATTCAAGCATGGAGTAACTGAACATAGAGTAATTTAGACGGCAACTTGCCAAGCATTCAATTTACTTTTTAAAGAAGAAAAGACAGAGAGTTTCGAAGCAAGTTGTTTATTTAACTTTTCATTATTGAAAGATCCTTCTAAGAAATACAAATTGTTTTAAAGCCTTTGTTTGGTCTAAAACTCTTTGATATATCAATAATTCATGAAAAATAAGCCTGAACAAAACATTTCAATCGAATCTAGGTTAACAAATTTGCAACACATTTACGTGCCTGATTAAATGGATTCGAAGCTTGCAGAAGCTCCGCTTGGTATTTCCTAATGAAATGATAAAGTGACTCGGACTGCAACAGCGCTCTCCCAAAGCTCAACCATGAACAATCCCAGGTCAACTCCCTCCAGAGGATTTCGATTATGAAAAAGAAGGATAGGATGAATAAATGAGAAGCAGTACCAAATGTATGCAGAGACAAGTAAGGTTCCAAGGCCAAGATCAAAAGAATGGCGTCACAGAAGAAGGAAGTAAAGAACTCAATGAAAATCGATAGCAAAAGATGGAAACTGTCGAAAGATTGAAGTGCGTGTAAGAGAGGAAGAGACTGCCTGCCTTCGATGATAAAAAGAGAGTCCTCTCGAAACCTCCCATCAAGACTTTTAGGAGCCCATGGCTGCATGGCTTCCATCTTGGCCGTTTCTCCCAAAGGTTCAATGAAAGCTGGCGGGGAAGCTACTCCATTTCTTACCACCGACGACTCCCAGCTTATATTTAATTAATTTTAGACTTTAGAGCTTACTTTATTTTTATATTAAGATTGATGGAAAAAGAATTATAGCTACTATGGTTAATTTAATATTTTATAACCATTGTAATCTCCTTAAATATATTCCAAAAATTGGTTCACTCAACTTCCAAGAGGAGATTATTAATAAATATTTTAAATTGGCTTATTTAACAATAATTACTTATGGCCAAGGCTATGACTTCGATGCAACTATCTTACACCACTGACTCATGGTTTGATGATAAAATTGATCCATTGTTAACCACGTCCTCTCCTTGATGATATTTCCCTTTCCCCTCGAGTGTTGACTACCTTGCATCCACTTGACAAAAAGACTAGGGTTAGACCATTCTCGACACAAATATATACATGTTTGAATATAATCTCTTCATCACATACATTTCACATATAAAAGAAAATCATTCACATTTGAAATTACGACATATAAACAATTATTCTTTCCACAATTTCACATTCTCATGAAAAGTAGTTACTTGCAACTAACATAACGACTATAATTCCATTGTCATAAACATGTTTAAGTTAGAGGGGATGTAACACCTATGCAATGCCCACATTCTACACACTAAACAACCTAACAAAACTGAACAACTTCACTAATTTTGCAATAATTTTTTACCACATTTTTCATACATGTCTACCAAAGCATTTTATCAAACAGTTCACTGCCTTGCTGCTATGGCTAAAAGCCTAAAACAGGTGCTTTCGAACAAGCCATGGATGCTCGGGAAAAAATTATCAAAGCATAATAGTAAGCAATAGCATAGAGAAAGCAGTGAACTGTTCGAAAAATTGCCTCAAAGAAATGTGGTCTCAATGTGCTTGTCATGGCATTCCATCACCATGAGACCACATTTCTTTGAGGCATTTTTTTCAAACAGTTCACTGCCTTGTCTATGCTACTACATTTTTCATGCATGTCTACCAAAGCATTTTATCAAACAGTTCACTGCCTTGCTGCTATGGCTAAAAGCCTAAAACAAGTGCTTTTGAACAAGCTATGGATGCTTGGAAAAAATCTATCGAAGCATAATAGTAAGCAATAGCATAGACAAGGCAGTGAATTGTTTGAAAAAATGCCTCAAAGAAATGTGGTCTCATAGTGATGGAATGCCATGACAATCCATAGCAATTTGCTTGTCATGGCATTCCATCACCATCCATGACAAGCAAATTGCTATGGATTGTCATGGCATTCCATCACCATGAGACCACATTTCTTTGAGGCATTTTTTCAAACAGTTTACTGCCTTGTCTATGCTACTACATTTTTCATACATGTCTACCAAAACATTTTATCAAACAGTTCACTGTCTTGTTGCTATGGCCTAAAGCCTAAAAAAGGTGCTTTCGAACAAGCTATGGATGCTTGGAAATTTTTTATCAACACATAATACATACATGTCTACCAAAACTTTTTATCAAACAGTTCACTGTCTTGTTGCTATGGCTAAACGCCTAAAAAAGGTGCTTTCAAACAAGCTATGGATGCTTGGAAAAAATCTATCAAAGCATAATAGTAAGCAATAGCATAGACAAGGCAGTGAACTGGTTGAAAATTTTCCTCAAAGAAATGTGGTCTCATGGTGATTGAATGCCATGACAATCCATAGCAATTCGCTTGTCATGGCATTCGTCATGGCATTCCATCACCATGAGACCACATTGCTTTGAGGCATTTTTTCAAAAGTTCACTGCTTTGTCTATGCTACCACATTTTTCATACATGTCTACCAAAGCATTTTATCAAACAGTTCATTGCCTTGCTGCTATGGCTAAAAGCCTAAAATAGGTGATTTCGAACAAGCTATGGATGCTTGGAAACAATCTATCAAAGCATAATAGTAAGCAATAGCACACTAGTTGAAAAATTGCCTCAAAGAAATGTGGGCTCATGGTGATGGAATGCCATGACAATCCATAGCAATTTGCTTGCCCTAGCATTTGTCATGGCATTCCATCACCATGAGACCACATTTATTTGAGGCATTTTTCAAACTGTTTACTGCCTTGTCTATGCTACCACATTTTTCATACATGTTTTCCAAAGCATTTTATCAAATAGTTCACTGCCTTGCTGCTATGGTTAAAAGCCTAAAACAAGTGCTTTCGAACAAGCTATAGATGCTTGGAAAAAATCTATCAAAGCATAATAGTAAGCAACAAGCTATGGTCTCATGGTTTTTTTCGTGTGAAAATTAGCGTGATTTTATTCGCATTTTTTTGTAGGTTTTAGACGCATTTTTTGGCAATTTTGCAGTTTGTAATGGGAAAAAATTGGGGGAAAAATTGTCCAGCCTGCAGATTTTTTAAAAATTGGGATTAATCAGGTTTTTTTGCAGATTATTGCTTCTATGCTTTGTGCATCCTTTATTTTCCTTCCACAATTCATGACTTCAAAATATTGCTCCTTTAGGGACATTGGAATCACATTAATTATGAGCCAATTTTTGGCATCCTTCCATCCATTGGAATGATTGACACCCATTTCTTGACCCACAAATATTTAATGGGCTTCAATTAATCTCTAAGTTACCAGTTCGGTTTTGGGTTCGAGAACCCGGTTCGCCGGTTCGGGAAAATTTTTTTTGGGGGTTGGGTTCGTTTTGGGTTTGGTAATACAAAAACATATAAAAATCAGAAATATACACATATTTGCAGCAGTAATTAAGTTCAAAATACACCACCATATTAATAGTCAAATAACATAGCAAAAATACACCACCACTTTATACTCAAATGTCATAGCATGGACCAAAAACCATCAGACCTAGAGTCCAAAATCCTTCAAGAAGGCCAGGAGACACCCCATCTACTAACACCAACAATAGCATCGGAGCCCATGTCTTCACTTTTCAGCTTGCCACACCAACCATCACCAGCAACCACTTCTTGCTTCAGCATCAACTCCTCGTTGCACTAGGATTATAGAGACTTTCAAATTTAACACCATGATTGATTTTAGACCTTTTCATGGCCCAATTTAGCATACCTCTAAGTAATGACAACAATCTATGAGACACCGACAGATATTTGATCACCAGTTGTAGATCCTGGCAGAAGGAGGTAAGCTCCTCAATATCACCAATAATTGCTGAAACCCCCTCTTTCAAGCCATAGATTTTTGACTCAAATGCCACGGTAATAGATGGAGTTGATGCACCGGTGCCTTCTCTTCATCTTCTGCATTAGGGTCATCATCTTCTTCCACTTTTGCCTGCTATGGAAGGAGCAGAAGAAGTTCAACCCAGTTCCTAACCTCTTTTGAAGTGATTGCTATTTCCAATTTGGCACAGAAATCTGCCACAATTGCCATCCTAGTTGTCATCCTAGACCTCAAACCGGTAATTGATTTGTCCAAAAGCATTTTGGTGAATGCAAACCATGTTGACCCTGTAATAGGCACCTGAAAGTGAATTTTTTTATCAATGGTTCACAACTTCAAAGCACAAACAATCGGGTAGGCCTTATGATCTTCAACAAACCTCCTATAGAAAAATGATCCATATAATTAGTATCATCTGTAGTTTGACTATTATTGACATGTTTTGTATGAGAAGTATTTTACTTCATGTCTATTATCTATGCACTTAATCATAATGTCCACAAAAACAAAAACTATCCTTGGTACCTCAAACTAGTTATCACAAACATGAGCTTTTTATAATGATATGTGTCAATGACTGTGAGGCTTCTCTTTGCCGCTAAACTGTAATTTTACCTTTTATCTAAGACAATGGTAAATTCTACCCAGGTTCGAACTGGGTTTAAAAAAAACGGACCCTGGCCAGACCCACAGTTAAGGTTTTGAACCCTGGTCGAACCCACAGTGAGAAATCTGAACCCAGGGCGTATTTGATCTAACTGGACCCGAATTTCGAACCCGGACCAAACCCGAATTGTACCCAAGCTTCCCAGGGGCGAACCCGGTAACATAGAATTTAATCTTCTACAATCCATGATCAAAACTTTGCCTCTTTAGATACACTCCCATCACATTAATTAAGAGCTGATTTTTGGCATCCTTCCATGCATTGGAATGATGGACACCTTGTCTTGATCCACAAATCTTTAGTGGGTGTCAATGAATTTTCTACAAGTTTCACCTCCTTGGCCATTATCGTGCTATGTACCTTGTCATAATAGGGTCCTTGAAATGATAATTGATATTCGATATTCGTTATTAAACAAAGTAGAGGAATACTACTAAAGTATTATTGTAATATTTAATGGTCATCTTAGTTGTTAGTCGTTAGTTAGCTTTTAGTTAACTTAGTTTGCTTCAGTTAGTTTTTAGTAACTTTCTGTTAATGCTTTAGTTCACGACTGTTTCTTTTTAGTTGTTAATGCTTTAGTTCACAACTATTTCTTTTTAGAAACATCATCTTTTAATTTATTATATAAGGAGTATTCCTCTCCTTTGTTTAATAACGAATATTGAATATCAATTATCATTTCATGGTATTAGAGCATAGGCTTTTTTTTGGCGAATATTTTGAGAAATAAAGATTTGTGGTTTTCCTAAGAAATTTTTGGAAGATATTTTAGATGTTTTTGTTCAATTTTTTGATAAAAAATGAAGGTTATCTTGGCTGTTAAAAATCACAAGGATTTTTTTCCTGAGCATCGAAGGTTTGTTTTTTGGTGAATTTTTGAGACAATTTGTGGCTTTATACTGAAGATTTTGGAAAAAAATTCAATTTTTTTTTTGTAAGTATGTGAGAAAACTGGTGATTACATACTTATATGGGTTCATTGGTGAGAGCATTGTTCTTAATTTAACTAATTACATTTAGCTGTAAATACTGCAAGAAATATTTAACAAAATGACCTTTCTCTACCAGTAGGTGGTGCCTCTCCTTTCTCTACCAGTAGGTGGAGTTCACATGAAGAAAGACCCATTATGGGAGATGATATTATAATTAAGGTTTTTGATAAAAATACACATATTTGGCTTTTGCTTGGAGGGAGTTCCTCCCAACTTTCAATGTTAGTCCATCATCACAGTTTGCCTCAATAAATGGGAGGCTAATAATGTTTCATTTTGCTGAGACCCTTGAACAGGCATCCTTTTCTGTCTTCAATGTTGAAAAATATGACCTTATCAATGCTGTTGAGGAATTCAAATATCCTGTTTGAGTGAGAGAATTAGCCTTAGCCGTCTACACACCTTTATCTTAAATTGTTTCTTGAGTTTTTTCTTTTACATGTTTAAAAGGATAAAGATTTATTATGTTTATAATATTACTATCCATGTTAGTATACATTAGTAGTGGATAAAGATTCACAAATGTCTTTGTCCTATTCGTTTAGGTGAAAAACAAGAGTTCTTACCGTCCAAGCCTAATCAAAATATTAACCAAGTAAACAACATTATCTTCCCATGTATTAAGACAAAATTGTGGTTGGTTATCATTGTTGACACAGCAATTATTACAAAATACTAGTGATAATTTGCTAACTACAATAAGGAACTTTTTCATGATATTAGTGTGTCTTGTCTGTGCTGCGAGATCCCAGTCACAGGAGCCTTGTCTTTTAATATTCCACACTGGGTGTGAGAATATAGACCTTGGTGAAATAAATGGATTTCTATTTTAGCATATGGAACTTCAGAAATTATATTCATCACTGGGTGGCATTACCCAGTCACAGGAACCTTGTCTTTTAATACTTCTCACTGGGTGTGAGAATATACATTGGTAGAGTAATTGGATTTTTATTTTAGCATATGGTACATAGATTATTCATCACTACCTTGTCTTTTGATACTTCACACTGGGTGTGAGAATATACCTTGGATATATTCATCACTGGATTTCTATTTTAGCATATGGTTCAGAGATTATTCATCACTGGGTAGCTTAACTGTTTTTTAAACAGAATGTACCAGTCATGACACCAAATACACTTTCAAAAGTTGATGGTATTGCATTAAAGTTGTAATAACAGTTTAACGAAATTGGTTAAGCAGGCCTACAAAAGACAACCCAAATCTACAATTTGAAATCCTTTGAAGTTTCCCATAAAAGAATAGTTGATGCTTCATAAATAATTTTCTTTCAAAGTTCCATAGAAATGTGTCCTGTAAGACCCTAAATGTTTATGCTTTAGTTCATAATTTAATTTCTTGGTCAATTGAATGGGATGTAAGCTGTCAAATCTTGTTCGAGATTAACCTCTATTTGACTATTTCAAATGGCCTCTTTTCTCTTTCTGCATTGCATCCTGATGATGGATCATACAGTATGATCCAAAGTGTTGATGTAAAAATTGGCACACAGTTTTAATCCAGAAATTCTTGTTACAATATTTCAAATGGCCAAAAGTTAGTGTTTAGGATTTTTTTTGTATGTTCCTTTGATGGGAATGTAAAAGTTGCCATATAATATTTTCTCCTGCACCTCTTTGTCCCATTGGAGAAGATTCCTCATAACGAGGAATATTGAGTGAAGAGTGAAATATGAAATATAACTCCTTCGACAATTTGAACACATTTGTCCCTCACAACATGGGAACCAGGAATGCCAAGCACACTAAGAAGGTTGGCCAAGGCCATCTCCCTTGGCATTCTTCACTCTATTTTAAGAGCTCAGTTTGTTTTTTGAAGGCTTTTTTGAGTTCTTCTAGGGCTTCTATCCATCTTCTTTGTTGGCTTTCTTCTCTTGGAAGGAAGGTTGACGTATACTGTGATTGTAATTGCTTTGGCTAACTTCTGTTAAACAGTTCTCCCAGTTGCCAACCTGTGTGTCAACATTTTCATCGTTTAGCTTGCTTTCAAAGCAAGTCATGTTATTATTAAATGGTTTTATTTATGATTCAATATTTTAGATGATCTTGGAAACATCCCTTCAATCTCTTGTGGAGTTTCTTATATAAGAATCACCATTGTAGGGGCTTATCTATTTAAGACTCATCAGAGGATTGAATTCACATAGGCTGTAGTATCATGGCCATTATGAATTCACTTTAGCTATTTATCCCCATCTTTATGAGGGTTTTCCCAATAACTTCAGCAAAATTGTCTTAACCAATGAAGAAAATCTGTTGAATAGGTTCTGTAAGGAAAACATAAGTGAACCTAGAAGACTAGGTGTTGTGTGTAAATTATAGGTAATTTAACTTTTATTGATTGGAGCAACGGAAATCAGATATATTGTTATTGATTTTGATTTTCTTGTTTTACAGGCTTATGCTGGATCACAAACTCTACAAAGTATTATCTTGTTGAGCACTGGAACAAATAAAGATGGAGGTTATCTGGCTCCAAAAGGAGTCTTTCTTGCCATGTATATGGGGCTCACTGTTATATGGGCCATTTTAAACACATTTGCTTTGGATGTAATTGCTTTCATTGATACCATCTCAATTTGGTGGCAGGTATAGATTGTACTTATTATTTGTATTATATCAGTAAGGCAAAGCATGATAATAAGGGCCATCTAAGTTTCTCATGAACTTAATGTTAAGAATTAAAATAGCTTTGTATAGATAGTCTGTTCAAAATTCAAATGCTTATATTGACAAGAATAATTATGAATCTCAAACATTAAAAGGTAAGTTTGTCAATCGCGTTGTGGAGAAACACATTCATCTGGAGTCAAATATTGTTTTTAAGACACAAAAAATGTTTCTAAAACAAAAACTTCTCGATAAACTGCTTAATTTTTTCTGTGCCTATAGACAGCCTAATGTTTAAGTTTCTTCTTATTGTGTTGATTGACTTATATTCATTTATTTCTGTAATTGAAGATAATTGTTACAAAGTGAAAGGACTACTGTCGTGAACTCAGAATCTGTGAAAATATCATGTCTGTCAACAAGAACATTTCTTTTTGCAAGAATTTTTTCATCAAATTTCATATTTTTTTATGGCTCTGAATGTGGTGCAGGTCATAGGAGGAGCAGTTATTGTTGTGTTGCTTCCACTAGTTGCAAAAACTACTCAATCTGCATCATATGTATTCACGCACTTTGAGACTTCTCCTGCTTCAACAGGAATTCGAAGCAAGCCATATGCTGTAATTCTTTCCTTCCTTGTTAGTCAGTATTCACTCTATGGGTATGATGCTGCGGCGCATCTAACTGAAGAAACAAAGGGTGCAGACATCAATGGTCCAATTGCAATACTCTCGAGTCTAGGAATTATATCAGTTTTTGGATGGGCCTATATCTTAGCTCTTACATTTAGCATTCAGGTAATTGCAGTGCTAGCACATCAAAAAAGCATGCATTTGAATCCATTGCTGAATTGCAAAACTTCTAGTTTAAATATGTTGTATACTATTCTATGACAGCGTGATGGGCTTTGGCTTGTTGGTATTGGTTACAATCTAAGGTTTCTTTGATTTACATACTGCCAACAGGACCCTAGTTACTTGTACGATACAAACAATGAAACAGCTGGCACCTTTGTGCCAGCACAGATTCTATATGATGCATTTCATGGGCGATATCATAATTCCAGTGGTGCAATAGTTCTGCTAGTTGTTATATGGGGTTCTTTCTTCTTTGGAGGCCTTTCAATCACGACAAGTGCTGCACGAGTTGTATGTTACTAAACTTCTTGTATTCTTTTTCCTTTCTCTATTGAACATAAAGCTTATTAGCAGAACAAATGTTTGTGTTCTCAAAAACATGTCATCCCAATTATTTTTATTACCTAGTCATGCTACTCTGGCCAGAATTTCTTCTCCATAGAATGTTTAATTCTGACAAGGAGGATGTTTTGAACTTCATTTTCCAGTGTGTTACATAATCATAGGAAAATTGAAAATGTCAAACTTGTAAAAGATTCTCTGTACATTTTCTCTAATATGGTTTTCAAGTGTCACAGGTTTATGCTTTATCTCGAGATGGAGGCGTTCCGTTCTCAAGAGTTTGGCGTAAAGTGCACCCAAAGTACAAGGTTCCTGCAAATGCAGTATGGTTATGTGCAGTTTTATGTATGCTCTTGGGCCTTCCTATATTGAAAGTAAATGTGGTATTCACAGCTATCACATCAATCTGTACTATAGGATGGGTTGGTGGATATGCTGTTCCCATATTTGCCAGAATGGTTATGCCGGGGAAGAATTTTAAGCCAGGACCTTTCTTCTTGGGGCGTGCTAGCCGTCCAGTTTGTCTGATAGCATTCTTGTGGATATGTTATACCTGTTCAGTATTCCTATTGCCAACAATGTACCCAATTAAATGGGATACATTCAACTATGCACCCATGGCACTGGGTGTAGTATTGGGACTGATAATGTTTTGGTGGTTGGTGGATGCAAGAAAGTGGTTCAAGGGTCCAGTAAGGAATATTGGAACTTCACATGATAAAGTTTAGTAGTCTATGTAACATTTTTTTTTTTTCAGAGCTAAATATTCTGAAGCAATTATGGTTTTCATTTCATATGCATTTTAAGAGACTCCTATCATGGGCCTAAGTTAATTCCTTAAAGCTCTTTATAGAGTTTGGATTGCCATTTCTAAAAGTCAAAGTAGTCCCAAATTTCAGCTGAAGCCTTTATCCTGTGAAAGGACTTCAGTCTATGCTGTGCATTAAATATTGCTCTAGTGGAACACAATCTTCAACTAGTGGAACATGCCACTTTTTGTTTGTAAACTGCCTGTAAATTAGATTTTTCTATTTAATTGCAAGACAAAATCTTCAAGATAGAAAAGGTCCGGAGGACATGATTGAAACTACTAGCGATGTTAGTACTTGAGAGGAGGATGCCACCACATCAACTTGGGATCTCCAAAAGTTTCCAGGGTTGTCAGCTCGTGGAACTGCATTATTCTTGCCTATATTAATTGGTAACAACAAAAACTATTTGCTCCGACACTCAATTTTATTGAATTGCAATGACAATTATGTTAATTAGTTTGAGAAGGTGTTGCAACTAGAATGACTTTGGCAAGTCCTGTGCTTTCCCAAGCAACCAAATCCTCACGAATCTGATATCTAAAATCAACATGCATCATGATAAAACATTTTAAAACCAAACTAATAAGTATCAAATAGTGGTAACAGCAGGATATACACACAAAATATGTAATATCAAGCAATAAAATGGGTTACATTAAACCCCGGTGATTAATTATGTTATGTCCAAAAGAGTTTTCTTCAATTTTACGACAGGTAGCTTTCATCTTGAGAGCGAATAGGTGCAAGACATGATGATTCAATTCATTGAAACAAGATTTTGCTCTGAATAATAGTGGTAGAGATTCTTAAAATTTCAAGTATCAACAAGTATCAACAAGTTTACAAGGCATATCATCCTTTTAATGGATCCTGAAAGCAAGTATCCTGAACGTGCTATTTGAAGATGGCTCCGCAATGACAAAATCTTTGATAAAATCATTCCTATTCTCATTATATTAACTAACCAAATCAGTCACGGGATGTCTCATCGAATGATCAAAGACATTTTATCATAAGCTCCTTTATCATGGACAGAACACCTTGACATTGCAACAATTTTTCAATCTACTATGCAGTGGGATGAGAAAATGAAATGCAACTACTGTGTATTCAATATCTAATATCTCAGAATAGTCGTAGAAATTGCACGTTATGCATGCAACTCTTCTCTTGGAGGAGCATTTTATCTTTAGACACCTATGGGGTCAAGCAACTCATCAAAGCTTTTGTAACCTCAAATTAAGCTTATTATTAGGTAACATCACAAGAGGATTTTTTAATATTTATTTGGAATGTGAAGAAAAACAACGTGAGGGTAGGATCTCGTTTATAACCAGCAACCTAGATAGGAAAGTAGATGACACACGGAATGAGAAGATAAATGTATAAATTTTTTATATTAACATACAATTATATGTGATTATCCAGTGTAGGAACATGCCACTAATGTGTACAATGACTATCGATGTAGTGTGCCAAAATGAGTGAAAAATTAAATACGCTGAAGAATAATTAAAATGATTTGATATAATAGTGAAAATAAACCTTCAACAAGATGACACTTTCTTTGTAGAGCGTTTTCATTTCTATATTATTATACGCATTACGCTAATGCAATCGAAAGCTTGAAAGCTCTTACGCAGGTTTGAATATTTTTAAAGCTACATATTGTTCGTGTTCAGTTTCAATATAATTTTTATCTGTAAGGAGCATTATAATGCGGCATCTCAATATATATTTGCAGCCGAAACATGGCACAAGCCTGTTAAAGAGCATTTACAACCAGCAATCAAATGTAGGATATTTAGCCAGTGAATAAAGTAGCCATAGAAATATGGCGCAATTATTAGAAACATTGGGTAACCTTGAAAAACATTGCACAGTATATATACAAGGATATGGCGCAAGGCACCCCAATGTGTGATAGAGGTTTTTGTAAGATATATTGTGAAGGAAACACAAGTATGCATTGCAGAGTCATTCCATCATATAACACAACATTTTAATATTGCTAAGTTCATTTATTGGCTGGTGAATCAAGTTAGAAAGGCAAAGAAGAAAAAAGGATGCACATTCTAGTAAGGGGCGAGCATAAGTACAGTTAAAAGAGCCATTCAAATACATAAAGGAGGCGCAGCTAGAAGACAATGTATCTGACTGATACTAGCAAGAAAACAATGTGTACATTGTGTAGGATGTGGCATCCATAGCGGAAGACATATCAATCATGGCGTTAGCTCTTTCTAGTGTGGCGCAATACTGCGAACAAATATTGCCAGCATGGAGTTCTGCGTAGCAAGAAGAGAGAACAAGGGAGCCGCCAAGCAAATATCAACGTTTTTAGAACATCATGTGATAGGGTAACTATGGCGTGCAATGCAAGGAAGATCCAGCACAGCTCCATTTAGGAATTACATAAGCCTGTATGCAAGCTCAGTGAAGGACAAAAAGAGCCTTTCCGAACCGACAATAGAACGGTTTTAGT
This sequence comes from Sequoia sempervirens, assembly GCA_007258455.2. NCBI lineage: Eukaryota > Viridiplantae > Streptophyta > Pinopsida > Cupressales > Cupressaceae > Sequoia > Sequoia sempervirens. Next base: position 25,323 of record VDFB02280669.1, read on the forward strand.
ATTGTATGGTAGTACAGGGTGACACCCTTATTCCGGGAAACGTCCATGCAACCCCCAGAATGGGGGTTTGACCGTATTTATTAATTAATTGAAATAAAAAATCTATTGTATTCTGATTTTCCGTTAATTAATAAATACTATTAAGTGTGCATTCTGAGGGCTAGATAGAGCCATTCAATCCACCTCTATTTATGGGTTGGTTTTGTAATGGAAGATAAAATTTAACAGTTGAAGAGTTAGTATTTCTGAACCTTGATGAATATGTCATCAACGGACTGCCCAACATTTAGGTGGGGGGGATTTTTTTCAAATTGGTGCGCCACATCATGCAATAGCTGCATGACATGGCAGATGAGACACAATAACATTTTTAAAAGTATTAGAAATCTTTTTTTGATGATGAGAGGATATTCATATTTTTATTTATTTAAAAAATATTATATTGAGAGATTAAGATGGGCTTTTGAGGTAATTAAAAAAAGTTTGATCTCATATGATTAAATCAAATGATTTTAATAAAAGGGAATTAAAGTCATGTTCTAAAAACAAATAAAAGACGAGATCTCATATATCCTCCTATTTAAAGTGAAAGTTCATGTCACCATAAATAAAAGAGGGCTTTGACCTCTTTAACATCATTTACCCTAAATGTCATTAGAAGTTCACAAAGGAAACTATAAGTGGAAAAGAAAACATAAAAGGAGAATGACAACTATTATGTAGAAGAGAGTGTTTTTAACTTGTAGAAAATCTTGGAGATTTTTATATAGAGAAAGATAGTTATGAGTAGATCAATGAGACCATTTGAACATTTAAAATTATATAGTTCAATTGACTTTTGTGAGGGAAACACTTTTAAAATTGGTGTGCCATGGGACAATAATTGTATGACATGGTAGGTAGGACTAGATAAATATTTTAAAAAGTATTAGAATCCTTTTTCGGTGATGAGAGGACATTCATATTTTTCTTTGTTTTAAAACCATTCTATTGAGAGATCAAGGTGGGTTCGTGGGGTAATTGAAAAAGAAGTACGACTTCATATGAATAAAATAGATGATTTTAACAAAAGGGAATTAAAGCCATCTTCCCAAAACAAATAAAGGGGAAGTTCTTATTATGTCATGATATTTAAAGTGAAAGCTCATGTCACCATAAATAAAAGAGGGTTTTGATCTCTTTAACATCATTTTTTAATGTCACTATAAGTTTACAAAGGAAAGTGTAATTGGGAAAGAAAAAATAAATGGTTATATAGAGAAAGACAATTATGAGTAGTTCAATGAGACCATTTCAACATTTACAATGATATAGTTCAATTGATCTTTGTGAGGGGAATGTTTTTAAAATTAGTGTGCCACGTGGCAATAATTGCATGACATGGTATGTGAGACTCCATAAACACTTTAAAAAATATTAGAAATATTTTTTAGTGATGAGAGGAAATTCATGCTTTTATTTATCTAAAAACCATTTTATTGAGAGATCAAAGTGGGCTGATGAGGTAATTAAAAAGAGAAGTATGACCTCATCTAATTAAATTGAATGATTTTAACAAAAGGGAATTAAAGTCATGTTTCAAAAACAAGTAAAAGGTGAGTTCTCTTTATGTCCTAATATTTAAAGTGAAAGCTCACATTACCATAAATAAAGATGACTCTATCCTCTTTAAAATCATTTGCGCTAAATGTCTTTAGAAGTTCATGAAGGAAATTATAAGTGGAAAAATAAAATAAAAGGAGAATTGAAATATCCCAAAAGGAATATTTTTCCAAATTAATTATATAAAAAATACAACAAATCTATTGAAAAATATGATGCCCAAGCCCTCATGAAGTTAATTTCCAACATAAATTGAAATACCCACAAAAATCCAACTATTTCTTCATTGTTTGGGCACTCGATTTGACAATGTTTGTACAAACATTTTTGGAAACACTTCTATTGATGGAATCTGATTTTAACACATAAATAATGCTGCTACAATAGAAAAATCTACAACAAAAATTGTAGCAACAAGAAATTGAAAGTATCTCTCCAAAGTCCCTCACAAAGCCGCATAACTCACACATTGACAACATTGAAAGACTTCAAATTGAGAATTAACAACCACAACATCTATATCTGATTTAAACTGGTATAAAAAGAAAATATTAATAGCCAAAATGATGTGCTACAACAAACACACTAAATACCAAAATGCAATCCAAACAACACCCAAAATTGCACACTTCTTCAGTTGCAACCTGCAACAATTACAAACACACATTGAATATATGAACTATCCTACAAATCCTTGAAGCTCCAATGCAATTCCTAGATTAATTTTTTCTTTGAACCAAATGAGTCTTATCCTTGGATTCCAATCTCCAATGGGTTTTCGTACACAAAAGATGTTTTTTTGAACACAAGTGTCAAAGCAAATTTTGACAAAGTTTTTGCATGGTAAAATGAAATGATCCAAATGAGAAGTAACCTAAAATATATAGATGAATGCATTCCCAACACCCCTTTTTTATAATTTGAATTTAAAACAATAAAAATAATAATAATTCTCAACTCCCTCCACTAATGTTGGCTAAAAATAACTTAGATTCTTGCTCCACCAAGTGAACTCATGTATTTTTCCATAATCACCATGAATAAATTTAATTCTTACGAGTTATAAAATGCCTCTAGAAGAATCCCACACCCCATTTGGAGGATAAAATAATAACATTTATTATTTAATATTTAACTATTGGATGTTAAATCTTATGGTCCATAATTAAATATTAAATAAACAATTTCCTTTTTCCATACCTTAGCCCATTGGAAATAAAGGGAATAGGCCAAATACTCCACCAACTTGAATTTAATTGAAATGAGACATTACAAGTTCACCTTCCCCAAGATTGCTCGTCCTCAAGAAATACAAATTTTGATGCTCTAAAATCTCAAGCCCTTCCCCTAAAACATCTATAGGTAGATTCTTACAATGAATACGACATTATGTTATGTTCATAATTTTCAAGTTTCTTATCCAAGTATCAATCATAGCTTCAAGAATCAAAAGTAGTCTCCCTTCATCATGTAAAGGAGGTGATTTAATTGAAGGAACACCATGCAAGCCAAGTGCCTTCTTCAAATGTGAAACATGAAAGATATTATGAATTTTACTATCTTTAGGAAGTTCTAGCTCATATGCCAATTCTCTCACTTTCCTCAAAATATTTTAAGGCCCATCAAATTTAGGCTTGAGATTTTCTACACCACTCTACTTGATGGATGATTGTTTATATGGTTGCAACCTTAAGAAAACCATGTCACCCACCTCAAAATATCTCTCTATATTTTATTTTTTTTTGCAAATTTGATGCTTGTTACAAATTATCCTTAAGTGACCTCAATATATTTTGATCATGTCCAATCAAACCACATGCTACAAGAACTCTACTATTTGACAACAAAAAATCAAAAAAATAAAGAACATCATATCCGTATAAATATTTAATTGGTGACATATCAATGGACATATGGTGTGAAGTGTTGTAGAAGTATTTTGTAATGCCTCGCCAAAGGCACAAGGCAAAAATTGATCAAACAACTTTTTTTTGAAACACACCAACCACAACATAAAAAGTATGACATCATGTCAAACTTGTACATGAGGTGCACACAAGTGTCGTGTGAACACCACTACAAAAAGAACAACAATAACAAGATGAAATCACCATTGCATAAATCAAGGTGGAAACAAAATAGAAAGACTAACAACTCTTGGGATAAATCTATCATGAAGAAAAAGAGAGAGAAGAGGAACATCTCTAACATGATGATCAATTACAATGCACGATCATGTTCTCTCGCAACCCAACTCTAGAATAGGATGAGGGAACCATCTACCTCCAATCCAAATCTAGATTGACTTAACCAACCAACATGAGGATAAGCCTTCACCAAAGGATGTCAAACCAAGAGATACAAACTCTCCACTAATTGGAATAATGATAGTCAAAGATGTGCCACCACAATGTGACATCATACAAATGGAAAGATACAACAATACAACCCTCAAGACCTATGAGGAGTGTTAGTGAAATTAACAAGACCAACCAATAAGGTTTACAAGGTGCACAATCTCCCTAACCCTAAGTTTGATAGACAACCAACTTTAGAAGAGTGCACAAAAAACAATGTAGGATAACCCATAAGTCTCAACGAGAAAAACTTAAGGAAAAGTTCCATACATGATTAGACCCCTAGGACCATGACAATTTTTTTTTATTTACATGGTTTACCCATCTGAGGTTTTGAAACTAAGAGGAACTACCATGTCCTAAAAGTGAGAAAACTTGACTAGGTTTTTGAAGACCTAGTCAATGAAAATGATCACCATAGACAAACAAAATGACATAAAAATTATTTGAAAAGGGGAGAAGGATTAGAAAATCCTAATCTAACCATGGTTAAGAGGCTTTACATTCTAGAAAATGTATGGGAATGAGGCTGCCCCTGCACAAGACTAGGCCGTCCCAAAACACTTGGTGAAATTTTTAGGATAAATCTAACCTTCAAACTAGGCCGCCTTAGTTTCCACTAGGTTGCCACACTTTCCACTAGGATAAACCACCCCAGAATGCTCTAGGCCACCCCAACACACTTAGACAATTTTTTGGAAGACTGGGTAACTTGGCTTACAACAGGGCCACCTTGGTACAATACCAAGCCGCCCAATTATGAAATTTAGCTAATAAATTACTTTCAAACACCAAATGAAATGTTACTAAGTTAATTTTAGTCCTCCAAGGAATAATTAAATTCATAAGAATTTATGATTGTGCCCAACACCAACACCAAGACACATAACTAGGCTAAAACAATAACTTTCGAAAATGAGTTACAATCCATCTCACAAGAGACATCCACTTTACAAATTACATTACAATACATTACAATTACATAGGAAAGGACTCAAATGTCATTTAAAAATTAAATTACATTCAATTAAACTAATAACAACAATGAATGATGGAGAAGATGATATTGATGCCAAACAGTTTGCTCCTCAAACCTCCGAACCCCAATGGTGGTTTCCATGCCACCCTACCGCATGAAACCAACAGGTTCATTTACACCATGATAGAAGATGCCACAAATCCCAAATACACTCACACAAGACACATTGGGAAAGGGTATACACTCACGCCAATCATAGAGTAAACATTTATCAAGCATATCACACAAGGATAGTTGAGATAGGCAAGCATCAAATGATGATCCAAATCATAAATCCATTGGCATGAACACAATGGTACACATAAACACTCACATTGGGCACATCCACCAATAGAGGAAATCACCCATAATCATATAGCAAAAGGACCAAGTTCTAGAGTCCACACATTTTCTGAACTCAAGTTAAGGCACACAAACCGATGCATAATTTCCAATTTCATAAAATTTAGATAAAATTTCCATAATAAATATTATCATAATAAATACATGAAGTACAACTTTGTCAAACACTCCAAAACATTCATCACACCCTCCAACGAGTGGATGTGTAAAAATTAATGCAAGATGCAATTTTATTCAATTTCAATGATATTTTCACACAATGCATAACATCATGTTTTACGAGGTTCCATCAATTGATAAAATTAAACTTCAATCATTTTCATACAAAATTTTCAAAACTTTCAATATTTTCACAATGCAAAAACTAGACATTTCCCAATTCCACCATGGAAATTCATCAAAAATTCAAATTTTAAACATTAAAATTTTAAGAATACCCTGTGGTGGAAAAAGTGTTTGTAAGGGGAGAAAATGTACATGAATTATATCAATTAATTCAATCAAAATGAAATCAAAACAAGGATTATGACCCACCTACTCATGAAATGTAATTGCCATCTAGCTAAGAATTCAAACAACAAGGTTAGCATAATCAAATTGAAACACAAATGAATTCAAAACTACACAATCTTACCATCCCATGGTGGAGTGTATTTCTGTTGATTTGATATGTTGGATTTCCTTTCAACACAAAGCCTCCATGATTGCAAAATATTGATAATATGACCTAGAATGCAATGGTGAATGCTCAATTTGCTTCAAGACTCATTTGGACATGATTTCTTCACAAATTCTCTAGATGAATTATGAGACGGGTGAGGGTTCTTTTATAGATTTGGAGAAATTGGATCAATGGATGAGATTGAGTTAGAAACCCCACAAAGAAGGGTTGAGATTGATCAAAAACACCCACCAAGGAGAGTGAATCAAGGAAGATGGATGAAGGAGATTAGTTAGAACTCAAGCTCGCTCCACCATTTTAGGAAAATATTTGAGATGTTTAAGATCAAGGGATGAGAATTATCAAGATCAAGGGCTAGAAATGGTTGATACAAGTTGGTTGAGATATTTTGAAATGGAATATTCCCAAGGAATATGCTTTGTGGAGGGAAAATAGGGTAGTTAAATAATTAGGAATTATTTAATTCATGTGACAAAAAGATTAAGATATGTTAATTAAATAATTGAGATTATTTAATCATGATGGGATTGGAAGAATAAAGATGATACTAATTAAATAATTAGGATTATTCAATTAGGGCGATAAAAGGGAATTATTAGTGATGAAATGGATGAATTAATTAAACAATTCAAGATCATTTAGTTAATAGAGAGAAATAGGGTTAATTGGTGAAAATGATGTTAAAAGAGGATTATGATGCAAATGAAGTGAAATGCAAGGATGCGAATGAAAGTGATGCCAATAATGGAGAAATGTGATTCAAGATGTGAGATATGCATTAAGGCATTTTGACATGTCTACATTTTTCCCCTCTGTGAAACAATGTACTTGCTGCGTTGTTTCAAACAATTCGATGCTCAAATCAAGATTTTTTTTTTATGATGCCCCATTGTGCCCCGACGGCTAGTAGAAGGATGATAAGATGCTAGGTTGCCCCCTCGAGAGGTTGGTTGAAAAAATGACTTTTTCAGGGTGGGCTCGCGATAATGTTTAGGAGTAGTTCAGATGCGTAGAGGATGAAAAATTTGTTGGAACACAACAATATACTGAGAGGGGGGGGGTGAATCAGTAGATCTTAAAACTCAGCTCTTAAACTCTTTTGTGCAGTCTAGCTTCTCAAGCCCTTAATCACTACTACAAATTAATTCCACACAAAATACCATAACACATGATGTATGTGGAAAACCCAAGATGAGAAAAACCACGGTGAAAAAATCCGCTTGAGTCTACTGCTCAAATCCAGTGTCACAAATAAATCTTCTATTACAATGTTTAAGGGAAACAACCCTAAGGAAGCACCAACTCCCTAATTTAGGAACACCAACTCCAAGGAGACACCAATCCCCTACTCTGAGCACCAACTTAGCTATCTAATGGCACCGACCACTCAGATTTACAATGAAAAATATAAAGTGATTCAAATGAATCCAGTTCTCTGTTACAAGTATGATTTGTAACTGCTCATACCTTTCTTGCATCTTTGCAAGCATCCTTTCTTCCATTGTTGCTGCAATCTCAACTACACATCCTCTCTTCTCTGCACTTAGAACATTCACTATTCTATCTTGTTGCACTACACTCTACACCTTGAATGTTAACCCTTGATGATGTTCTACCTTTTGTTTGGGTTCTACTCATTCATCACTTATGCATTCTCTATTGGTAACTTCTCTCACTCTTCTCTCTATCTCTACTCATAACTCTGATCTGCAACTCTATATCACTATAGGTTGTTCTCTTACTCTTCACATACTTCTACAATAGATACAACTCCTCACAATTTTATAATTGTCTTTTTTTCTTTTCTTCACCAACCTACAACCTCACTTCCTTGAGATGTGCACCATTGTCTAGATCATCTAGAACCCTCTATTAGGGTCTTTTTGTCATTTTACCAATTTTCTATGTAGTGGTTCCATATACAATATATATATTTTTTCCTTGCCTTAGTACTGCCATTTCACCTATTAAGCAATAAAATATTTGCTAAATGGTTACCTGGTAATTTGTGCAAAAGTTCCCATTTTTCCATCCTTTTACTTGATTCCACCAACTTGCAATCACTGCATCAAAATTTTCAACACCATCGAACCCATCTAGAAGCATCTCTTAGGGTTTCCTTCATTCACCAACTTCTCTAGGAAGCTACCGTTTATCGAGACAATTAACCATCTACCTTATTCAATGCATTCGCCATATTTCTCTACACTCCACCTATTAGGGTTTCAATCACCTTTTAAATCACTTTTAAAAATGTTGACAAAAAATTGCATTGATTCACAATGAAGATGTGAAATCAACTAATAAAAATGTGCCACATGTCAATTCTTTATTTGTCCTTAAACACCACTATTGCGGTTTCCAAGCTAGTTTAGATTTCTTGAACCCTTTCTTTTCTTTCTTCATCATTAATTTTTCTCTTTCAAGGATTCCAAGGCAATCTGGATTTCCCAAACTCTTGTCCTTTCATGGAATCCAAAAGAGTGCAAATTCTTTGAAGACACTATTTTGCAGATTCCTTGACCACACGGATTACCAAAAATCACCATCTTTGCTAATTCCATGCATATGTGGATTACCCGGAAACACCATCACTTCACTTTTTTGTGAAATTCTTTCTCATGTGGATTTTCTGAAATTGACCACCACTTCACTTTTTGCAAATTCCTTTCTCATATGAATTACCCGAAAATATTATTTATGCAAATTCCTTTGGAGTAAGAAACTCCTGAACATGTCTTTCCTATCGGGTGTTGAGGATCGGGGATCCCTTCTTCATGCCAAACTAAAAAACATACCTCTAAACAACGAAGAACAAAGTCCTTTCGTAGTTCAGGATTTAGGGTTTCTCAATACTCGATACCGTAGACTTCACAAGTAAAGGTTACAATGAACCTCCGAAGTCCGAGTGCCGAAAACCTTCAAACTTTCTAAGTCATTTTCATATGCATTTGGTAAGTGATAAGCCTAGAGACCGATGCCTGATTCTCTTCAGAGCTTCTAAGTGATTTTCAAGTTATTTGATAAGTGATAAGCTCAAAATCTGAAACCTTCTAACTTAGCATAAATTTGACTAAGTCATTTACACCTCTTCTATATAATGTTGCACAAATCTTCTTTTGACTTCAATGACACCATTATGCCAAAATATCCTTTAAGAATTAGGTCCAACTCATCTCTGATCTCCTTTGACATCAATGACAACTTTTACATTAATGCCAACCTCCTCACTAACATGATCAGTTCCATCTCTCCTCTGATCCCCTTTTGACATCAATGACAACTATATGCCAACAATTTCCTTTTTTTCATTGATGTGAAAACCAAATGCTCACTGATACTAATTCATGCTCTATACCAGTACCATCTTTACTCTCAACCCCTTGCTTAGATACTTGAGCATTTGCATACTTTCTCCCCCTTTGACATCAATGGAAAAGGGATGCTCCAAAACATCTTGTTCCTGGATGCTCCATGTTGCTGTAGCCTCTACTTCTTCTCAGCAATGGAAAAGAGAATTTTCTCCCCCTTTGACTGATACCAATAGTAGAATTCTCTATTTTTTCTCTATACCAACTGAACCATATTCTTGACACCAATTGTTCATATCATTCCTTAATACCAAGTGTGTAGACTATTTGCTTCAACTGATTATTTATGCTCTATACCAATTAACATTATGAACCACACTATACCAAGTATGACATTAATTTGATACCAAAAGAAAATCCTCCTTAGACCTTGCTCCATTCTCTTCTCAACATACTTGAGCATTTGCTTCAAGACTGCTTTGTACCAATTCACAATGGTCTTACACAAATTGAAACCACTCTATACCAATTTTAACAAAAATAATTGTGAGTGAAATTAGAGAATAGGTCTCCCTCAAATATATCTCTATGTCTTGTAGACAAGGAGCATTTCTCTCAACAGAGCAACTACACAACTTCTCTCCCAATTACAGATACTCTTTTCTTTTAACAAGCCATACAAGGAGAAAAAGTGTAACTATAAAACCGCAACCATCAAGTCATTAGAATTTTGTAAAACCAGTTACCTTGATCTATCCTTTCATTTCCAGGGATGAATAAGATACCAATGAAGCTCCCCCTGGATTCATGCCCTATCACTAATGTTTAGTGATATAAGGAAGGAACAACCACATTGAGTGCTACCTGCTGAACTTTTACTCTCTACACCTTCTTGTGTTTCTTCTCTGTCTTGTCAACCTTCTTCTCAAGTATATGTGAACCATCTTTCACTCTAGAGGACTAATTCTTTCTTTCATAATGTGCTATTGGTGTTACACAATTTAATCTACAACTCTTAGCTGTGTGACCAAAGTTATTACAATTTTAGCACATTACATTCATGTTTACTACAAGAGCAAATGAATTCCTTTACATATATTTTGTGCTTATTCTAGGTGCATCTCTACACTCACAAGCCTTACGACCAAACTGATTACATGAATAACACTAACCATAAAAAAGAGAGGAATACTTGGTCATATCTTTTCTTTGTGTAGGATGAGGTGGTATTCTTTGATTTGACTTCTTCATATATCTTATCCTTGAGAATCTTTTTGCTTTAGCTCCCTTTATATGTTGCTTTCTCTTCAGTTGTTTAGGGATTAATTTTTCCACCTTCTTATGTGTTGTGGGCATCTTCTAATAATCAAGAACTAAATGGTTACTGTTCTTCTTGTTTGCAACAAGTCTCTTTTCTTCTTCAACTCTCTTCTTATCAACAACAAGGTTCTTTTCCTCTTTTGTTGTCTTCACCTTAGCAGTTCCTTTTTCTGATTTTCCATTTGCTGAGGCCTTTTCCTTGTAACAACTTGTGCAAGCTTTCTCATTCTTTATGCAACCTCTTTCTTCTACTCTAAATCAGTCAAATAATCTTGCAGATGTAGGACTCTTCCCTTTCTCACAACCAAGGTCAATCTTCACTCTTGGTCTTGATGGCTTTTGTGATCTAATAAGCTCATCTAACATCTTAAATCCATCTTTCAACTTCAAGCCTTTATCAATATGCTCTTTAAAATCTCTTGAATCTTTTCTTAGAGCAACTATCTCTGCTTGCAACTTCATGCATTCATCTGATTTAGACTGTAGTTCAAATTTAACTACATCTTCTACTCTCTTTGCTTCTTCCACTTGCATCTTCAAGCTGATCACCATTTGATTAGATTCTTCAAGACTCTTGGTCATCTTATCAATCTCCTCTTGTGCATGAATTTTATATTCTTCATTTTCTTTCTTCAAACCTTTGATCTCATCTAGAGCACAAATGAGTTTACCTTCAAGGTCCACTTTTCCTTTTTTCATTAGAGATTTCAACTTCTCCTTCCTTTTTACTAGACCTTTCAACTTCTTCATTAGAGGTTGTTCCAAAATCCATGAACATGGATTCATTTCCCTCAATCTCATAGGTACTTTCATTTTCATCATCTGAGCTGCCACTAACATCAGATAACCTATTTTCTTTTCTTGTGTGCATATTCTTCTTATCCATTTGCTTACTACTATTTTCTTGCTTAGAGTTATACTTTTCATCATGAATGCATTCGGAAGCAAGATAAGCAGTTTTACCTCTACATTATCAGGAGCCTCTCCTTAGTATTTTGATGAGATCAACTTGTTCCTTGTTAGACTCCTTAGATCTGGAAGTAGATACTTCTATTGTTTCTCTTCTAGCTACAACTTCTCCTATGAACACATCTGCACTCTTCTCATCTTCACTTTCCTTCTGTCTTTCAGACTCACCTCCATGTGTTTGAATCTTGGCCCGCATATTATTTTCTTCACCTTTTTACATCCTCCTTAACTTGTTCCATGTATCATGTGTAGTTTGATAGTGTATAACTTTGGCAACCATGGATCATGACAATCCACTCAGAATTGTAAAATTTTCCTTAGCATTGTCTTCAAAATACTTCTTTCTAGTGATAGTAGTGGGAGGAGTGGCACAAAATTTGTATCCCTTCTCAACTAACATCCACACATTAGACCCTAGTAATTCCAGATGTGTCTTCATTTTGCTGCTCCAACACTTATAGTCTGATTCATCAAAGAGAAATACTACTTTTGCAGATGAGCCTTTCTTACCAACCATTTTGTGTTCACTTTACCAAGATCTACCCGACCTGATTAAGCTTCTCCTAGGGAACCTAGGGCTATGATACCAATTTTTGGAACACAACAATCTATTGAGAGGGGTGGGGTGTGCAGACTAGCTTCTCAAGCCCTTAATCACTACTACAAATTAATTCCTTTTAGCACTTTATGCAGATTTACTAAAATACTAGAGGGATAACCATACACGCACAAAAGCCCATAACACATGATGTACATGGAAAACCAAAGATGGGAAAAACCACAATGACAAAAGCTGCTTGAGTCTACTACTCAAATCCAATGTCACAAATAAATATTTTGTTACAACGTTTAAGGGTACCAACCCTAAAGAAGCACCAACTCCCTGATTTAGGAGCATTGACTCCAAGGAGACATCAGTCCCCTACTTTGAGTACCAACTTAGTTATCTGATGGAACTAACCACTCAAATTTACAATGACAAATATAAAGTGATTTGAACGAATCCAGTTCTCTATTACAAGTCTGATATGTAACTGTTCATACCTTGGAAACTTTGCAAGCATCCTTTCTTCTACTATTGCTGCATCTCAACAACACATCATCTCTTCTCTGCACTCTCTTCTTTATCTCCTCCGCACTTAGAAAATTCATTGTTCTATCTTGCTATACTGCAATCTGCACCTTGAATGTTAACCCTTGATGATGTTCTACCTTTTGTTTGGGTTCTACTCATTCATCACTTGTGCATTCCCTATCAGTAACTTCTCTCACTCTTCTCTCTATCTTTGCTACATAACTCTGATTTGTACCTCTGAATCACTACAGGCTGTTCTCTTACTCTTCACATACTTCTACAACAGATACAACTCCTCACAATTTTTTGATTGTTTTTTTTCTTTTCTTCACCGACCTACAACCTCACTTCCTTGAGATGTGCACCACCATCCAGATCATCTAGAACCCTCTGTTAGGGTTTTTCTGTCGTTTTACCAATATTTGTGCAATGGTTCCATATATAATATTTTTGATTTTCCTTGCTTTAGTACTGCCATTTCACCCAATAAGCAATACAATATTTGCTAAATGGTTACCTGGTAATTTGTGCAAAAGTATCCATTCATCCATCCTTTTACTTGACTCCACTGACCTGCAATCACTGCATCAAAATTTGCAACTCCATTGAACCCACCTGGAAGCATCTCTTAGGGCTTCCTTCACTCACCAACTTCTCTAGCAAGCTACCATTTATCGATCCAATCAACCATCTACCTTATTCAATACATTCACCATATTTCTGTATGCTCAACCTATTGGGGTTTCAATCGCCTTTTAAATCACTTTTAAAAATGTTGACCAAAAATCGCGTTGATTCACAACAAAGATGTGAAATCAACTAATAAAAATGTGCCACGTGCTAGTTCCTTATTCATCCTTAAAAACCACTGTCGTAGTTTCCAAGCCAGTCCAGATTTCTTGAACCCTTGCTATTCTTTCTTCATCATGAATTTTTCTCTTTTGTGGATTCCAAGGCAGTTCGAATTTCCTGAAGCCTTATCCCTTTGCAGAATCCAAAAGAATGTGGATTCTTCAAAGATACTATTCTCGTGGATTCCTTGACCACAGGGATTACCTGAAATCACCATCTTTGCTAATTCCATGTACATGTGGATTACCCAAAAACACCATCACTTTACTCTTCACAAAATCCTTTCTCATGTGGATTTTTTGAAATTGACCACCAATTCACTTTTATTGAATTCCTTTCTCATGCGGATTACCTGAAATTATTATTTTCACGAATTCCTTTGGAGTAAGAAATTCTCAAACATGTCTTTCCTATCGGGTGTTGGGGATCGAGGATCCCTTCTTCTTCATGCCTAACTAACAAACATACCTCTAAACAGTGAAGAACAAAGTCCTTTTGTGGGTTGGGATCAGGGAAAAATTTAAGAAACCTCCCCTTGGTGAAGGTGTAAAATCCTGGTGAATCTTGTATACTTCCCAATAAAAATATTAATTTTAGTGGCAAATTTTTTCATTTTTCGGGAAAAAAATATCGATTGGCGAATCTTTTATAATCACTCGAAGTCTGTGGAAAATCCCGACGAATTGCAATGTTTTGTAAACCAATAAAATATTCTAATTGGCGATTAAAAACCTATTTTCAAACCAATAAAATATTTTCATTGGCGAATTAAACCTGTTTTCAAAATAGAGAAATTTTTTTGTTGGCGAATTAAATTTTTTTTTTGAAACCAAAAAAATATTTTCATTGGCCAATTAAACCTATTTTCAAATGAATAAGAAAAAAAATTGGCGAATTAGAATAATCTCAAACTAATAAAAAAAAATTTAGTGCCGAGATGTCAACGCAAATTAATATTACCATGACTGTTGGATGAATTTTCGATGGACGACTGTAGTTGCATTCTGGAAGTATATCTCTAAAGCACTAGATTTGTGAATTGAAACCTCTGGAATTACACTAGAATCGTTAGATGCGGACACATGGTGAGATCAAGGCTCATCATTGCGGTAATGAACCCGATGGGTTGGATTTTGGCGATGAGTGATAGAAGAACTTAAGTGGCAGAAATATGCACGTGTGCATAAAGTTTGTTTTAAAAGAGGGACCACCTAGGAAGAACATAGGACCAGGGCTTAAAAACTTAATCTTCCATATGTGCGAAGGATATTCCATATCTGTAGTTAGATGTCAGTGCAAATCAATATAACCACGACTGTTGGATGAATTTTCAATGGATGGCTGTAGTTGCATTTCAGAAATATATCTCTAAAGCACTAGATTTGAAAATTGAAACCTCCAGAATTACACTAGAACAGTTAGATGCAGACATGTGGCGAGATCAAGCTCATTGCTCATTAATGCCAAATCTTAGTTTTTGAAGAAAGTGTGGTTGCAGTACTATTGGCGGTGGTGCATATTAATGCCATATGAACATCTAGAGCGATTGATTAGATAGCTTTATATTGAAAAATGCACGATGTACTGTAGAATCGTAGATGATGATGTCAATAATCTAGTGATCTAGTGAAACAAGATTTTTAATGATTTCATATTGTTTGAGTGGCACTGGCAATTTTGAAAATTGACAACTTGTTAGCTTGAGGTACATTTTGCATGTAGCCAGGCTGTTAGAGTACAAATGTTAATCAAATTAAACATTTAAATTGTAAATGTAAGGCTTAAGTTACACGAATTGATTAAGTTGGTTTTTTGGTTCACGCAAAATCATGATTATGACTATACCCAACCTCACACGTGACACATGTGAGGTGTACACAAGGACCAAGCTAGTATTGGCACTATTGGTGACACTATTGGCCCATAAATAAGGATAATAAGCACAACTGAAATAATTTGTTGAAGGCTAAAGGCTATACTATTGAGTGCAATGTTTGAATTGTCATAAGGGTTTTCATTTTGTAGGGTTAATAAGGATTTAGGAAGAAGATGATGTGGTATTATTGGGGATATTGTAAATTCTCTTGCCTACAGTTATGTAGTTACGGAGTAAAAGACCAATTTCCTTCAAGTTCAAAATGGGTGGAATTAGAAAGAAGTTAATTTGGTTCACCTAACTTCTCAAAAAGGTTTTGAGCTAGGATGAGGAGCTCTGATGGAGATAAGTGCTCTCCTAGTACATGGAAGTTGCGAGTAAAAGATGGGAGAAATTTTACAACCCTTCATCTTTTGCATGACTCTGATTTTCAAAGGGGATAAGTACATTTTGTATCTTCACAGCTCCCATTTCCCCATTTTGATTGCCCCCCTTGTTCCCAATGCATTTATTTTTAGAGCCCATGGCTAACTCGACAAGTCCCATGCATTTATTTTTAGAGCACATGGTTGACCCGACAATTCCCATTAATTTTAAGAGAAACATGTATTACATTTACATTTTCACCAGTAGTCCAGCAGAAGCCTGGTGCTTGCGCTTACGTTTGTATTTGTATTATGTAATAATGTGACATTGTAATTTAATTGTAATAAAATAAATGGTTGTGCTATTAATGTGACATTGTAATTCATTTTATTAAGTCCTTTGCAATGATAAGTGCTATTAATGGTTGTGCTATTAAATTATTAATGTGATATTGTAATTCATTTTATTAAGGCCTTGATGTCAATCCTAGCACAACACATTAAAGGTTAAAACAACTTTAAAAAAATGTTTATTATTTATATCGTAAATTACTCAATCATTCAATGAACATTTGATGTATGGTTGTAGTTGCATTTTGAAATGAAATGCATAGAGTGCTAGGGTTACGAACTTAAACGTCCAAAATCACCATATAATTGTTAGATTTACAAAGATCAATAGTTCAGAATTTGTTGTCAATGCAGGACTAAATGTCTTGTTTTAAATATTGTCAATGACAACCATGTACTAATTGTGTAGTCTAGAAGCAACACGTAGATGTTTCAGTTTCATTCACATTACTGTTAAAAAAAAAATCACTTTCTACTACGAAGTGATTTTATTTTTAAGTGAGAGGGTCAACACACGGGGAGATTTCAGTCTTCAGTTTGCTATTTGTAGTGCACCACCCTGTTCTGGGTTCCACAGTTCCACTTCCAACAAAGCCATTCCAGTAACCCAATTTCCATGATTGTTAGCATTAATCTTTTCAAGAATCCAAAATCTAGGTAAGTGAAAGAATTCCTGTGGCTACGTTTCATCATTTGATGTTTCTTAAAATCTTATTTTGTCATACTTTGAAGTTTAGGTTTAGGGTTAAGAGGCTTAAGAATTAAGAAAAATTAAGGAGGACTAATAGGGAATTCACAATTTCATATTGTGTTAGCATGTCTACCACTAGTACCACTAGAGCAATGTTGGATAAAAAAATACATTATGCAAAATTTCTTAAAACCTTGGTTTCACTGATGAATACCATGATATTTATGATCTTGAAACCTATGGTAGGCATACCTCAGAACTTAGATTTTCATCTTAGAATAATATTGCAAAGCAAATGCAAGTTAATAGTATTAGTGCACTGTGGGTAACTAGATTAGGGCGCATGATGTTACATGAGGTTTTTCGTTGCCCAGAATTTATCATGGTCTGTGCCCTAAATTATGATAACAAAAGATAAGTTGTTAATAAAGATAGCAAAGAAGAATTGTTATCCATTAATGCATAAGAACTTAGAAAAGTGTTGGGGTTTACAACCGAAGAATTTGGAAATGTCCACATTGACCTAGAAAAGCTTGCTAGTGATTATGAAGCACTGGATGAAATGGAGAAAAGATATTTCTTAAATAGAATAGTTCAGGATAGAAACAAATTGAAAGGTGATCATAAGCCTCCTTATGATTTGGATATTTTTAAACCATGGGTTCAGGATACTATTTCCATGCTAGCATTTTTCCTCGGATTGGATAGCAATTTGGAAGTGGGTGCAAGCCTCCTTGAAATGGTATATAATATCCATTATGGTGTTCCACATGCCAAATATAATTTTATTGGGAAAATTGTAGAATCCATGCATAAACAATTTTTAATGATTAAAGGAGGTTCCACCAAGACATTTAGGTTCACAACCTACTTGTGCTATCTTTTTCTATTCAAATTTAGAGAAATGTTTTAGACCAACAAGCTACAGATTCAACCCTATAGTAATGCTAAGGAAAAGAAAATGGCTCTAGTAAATGAATGGACCATGTGATAAGGATGCATTATTCTTGAAGGAACTATAGTCATTTTATAGATTGCTCCATTGCATCAAGAAATTACAAATACTCCAATGCCTAGATTGCCTATGTCATGTAGAAACTGCATTCAACTAGGAAAAAAAATACAATTGGCTGATTAGTACTTAATGGAAGAATATATTGTGCTAAAATTTTATGGATTGGGAGTACAACCATACAAACTTCTAATACATGTGACATAAAAGGGTTTTGCTTTGGAATATGTAAGGCAAATGTAGAGTACTGATGAACTACACTTTACTGGTCAACAAAAGAAGACCTTATTTCCTTCTTTACCTTTTTCATGTGGAGGGATCACATTCGAGAGAAAAGAATTTAGTGTGGCACATAATCTTTTAATTTTTTTGATTTTGATGCTATCTGTCATTGGAAGTATGATCCATGTGAGACCATTAAATCAATGATTGGGCTCAATAAGAATGCTGCAAGTAGAATTCATCAAAGTAAACCCTTGCTTGAAAAATTGAGAAACAAGGATTCTTGGGATGAGGTCAAAATAACAATGGAAAAAAGTGCTGCTGAGAATGGTATTTCTTTTGAACAATTGTTAGTAGAAATTATGGAATTGCATCGAAAGAAAATCAAGAGGTACAACAATTTTTATGAAAAAAGTGATAAACCATCTAGTAGAGTAAAAATGCCAGATTCTCTAGAGAAGGAAGTTACATAAAAAATTGGTCACAATAAAAAATTACTGCCTTTTGGTCTATGAGGAAGGAGTTAGGTGATCCAAGAGATCTTGCAGAGTATGGAGATAATGAAGAAGATCATGAGTTTAGCAACTTGTGGAATATAGAGCATCTAGATGAACAAGAAGATAAAGAAAGTGATGATGAATCTAATGATGATAGGGAAGAAGAAATCCATGTCAACTTCAAACTTGGTTTAAGTAAGGCCACAAAAGAAGCATATACCATAGGATAAAACATAGCTAAAAAAATGGGTTATGAAGGTGGTCCTTTGGGGTCCCAAATATAAGGCCCTTGGATGGTAACAAATGTAGAGCATATATAGAAAAGAAGTTGATAAATTTAGCCTTGGGCTTGGAGGTGAAAAAGTATACCTAGGGAATAAAAGTCAATTTGTTAGAGCTTCAAATCCTCATCCTCATGGTCAAACACAATCACAACTAGGACATGCCCATGGTGGAGAGCTTAGTGCAACTGTCATTTCCTTTGGTGGTGATGATATGGGTATTAGTACTAGTAGTGGTCAACATGTGCTACAACAACAAATTACACACAAGAGTAAAACAATACAATATACCATAGAAACACCAGGTGATCAAGGCATATAGAAGAGGCAAAGGATTTTGACAGGTCTAAGTCACACTACCAGTGGATCCACCACAAAGGAGTTATTTCCAGGTACTCCCCCATTGCTAGTTAGTCTGGCTGCGACATCATTAGCAACTGCAAATACTCCTATTCCTTCACCATTCAAGCATTCCATTGTTCCTGCATCCCTAGGTTTTGATTACATTGAAGAGTTTAAAAAGAAATCAGACATGAATAAAAATGAAAAGAAGCAATTGATGGAGAGTGCATCTACTGTAACTTTAGAGCCTGCAACAACCATGGTATTACCCACATTTGACACAAATAAAGAAATCATGGAGTACACAATACTTGCTCCCACAGTTCAAAACAAACCAACAAATCAGATGGCTCAATCTGAATTCTAGGTGAACAATATTCAATTGAATTTTTCTAGACTCAAATACTGACAAAATTAATGTATCAAAGAAGAACAATGAATAGGTGTACACATCATTGCTAAATCAAGATAGAGAGAAAGAAAGTTTGCAAACTCAAGTTGAAAAGTTACAGGAAGACCTAGCAAATGAGAAAGCAAAGAGGAAAGCAACAGATAACAAGAGCAATGAATTAGAAAAAAGAATAAAAAAATCTTCCTCTACATCAACAAGCAAAGAGGATAAGTAGAATGAGACTGCAGTGAATGAACTGAAGCAAAGGCTAGATGAGAGCAACAAGAAATGTGATGAGGAAAAATCCACTTTAGAAAAATTAAGACTAAGCATTGCGAATGGAAATGAACAGTGGGAAAAAAAATGGAGGAGAGAAAAATAAATGAAAGATTGTTGGCAAAGTTGATGGAAGCAAAAAATGAAATTAAGTCTTGTCAAAATAAGTTATCTGCATTTTGTAGAGAAACAATGAGGCATATGAAACAAAATATCTGGGATGAAATGATGCAGAGGATTGATCATTTGTGTGACATGAAATTGATTGATGCTATCAGACATCATAAGAAACTCAACAAATATTTAGTGGACAACAAAAATGTGTTGGCATTAGAAAAATATGCAAATCAAATTCAACAAACACTCTACAAAGCTACTGACAATGTTTTGAAATCAAAAGGGATTACTAATTGGCTTGCTACATCAATGACGTTATCATCTATCATTGAAAAGTGTCTGAGAATGCGTGAAACAAAGGAATATTTTCATTTGGCTGCAAACAAGATGAAGAAGGTGGATGAAAAGGTAAGGAACTTCACAAAGCTTGAATTTCCAGAGGCTTTTGACACAAATGAGTGATTCATTGGAAATAATGATTTCAGAAAGAAGATGGAGGATGCAAGGAAGATTGATTTGGGCTAGTTTCCTCAGAACCTAGATGTGGTGAACTATTTGGATTCCATCAAACCATTGCTATCCTTGAAGGAAAAATTGACTGAAGAATCCAAGACAGGTTCCAATTTGAATAATGAATTGTTAACAAATATTAAGTCAAACATCATCAGTTAGAACAAATGACAATTCCACCACCTGAATAGTGGAAGTTACTAGAAAAGGTGTTGCAGTGATTTGATTTTTGATAATATGAGTTTCCAAGTTCCAACTCAACTTTGTGCAGAGTTGTATTTGAGCAAGATCTTGCATTGCTAATGCATCTATGCATTCCTTCATGTGATAATCAATAAAAAAATTCAAATTTAGACTTCAATAATGTGTTGATGTTCAATTATTTGTATTATTTATTTTATTAGTTGAAGAAAAAGTCTGGTAGTGGTTTCAACTACTAGATACACTTTAAATGATTGTTGATGTTCATTGTTGTATATGCTACTAATACTATTGTTAATATGTTATTAAGCATTGAGTTGAGTGATGAATCACTGAGTACATGTTCACATTTTACTTTTAACACAATTAAACTATGAACTATAAGGTGATTATAATTCCATACATCCATAATATTAGTGAAATTGCATTACAATTCACACATCAATACTAAATCTCCATGACTACTTATCAGATCCACTAAAAAAATATATGAATTCATGCTTTAATCAAGGTACTTTAACTTGTTCATTAAACCAGAGCCAAAATTAAAACATACATCAATGCATAATGACAAAGAAGATTAATGAAAGATCATTGATAAGATTTCATTAATAATTCATGTAAAATGTTACAGTTGGAGAGATGATAGACTCAAAATAAGAGAGAAAAACAAGCTTAGTCGCTAATCCTCTGAGTTTTATAACCTTGTCACAGAGTTCTAAATTTCCATAACTTCTTGATTCCTTGACTTGGTTCACTTTGTTGAGTAATTGAGTTGCAAGTCTTTGTTGGTCATCTTTGTAGTCGGTGGAGGATGAGAGAGTTGTTTCAATATAGAAAGACAATGGTGAAGTTCATGTATACGTAACCTTTGAGTTATGGTGTGTGGATTTATTCTGCTTTTGTTGAGTAGTTTGCCAGTGGATTATCTATTATTGGAATTGGAATGATATATTTTTGGTTAGTTTCACTACTGTGGTTACTATCACTCAAAGTCACAGTTTTGGTGCTTTTCCTAACCTTAGTCGCTAGTCCTCAGAGTTTTATAACCTTGTCGCGGAGTTCTAAATTTTCATAACTTCCCGATTCCCCGACTTGGTTGACTTTGTTGAGTTGCAATCTTTCTTGGTCATCTTTGTAGTCGGTGGGTCAGAGGTTTGAAAAACTTCAAAGCTTTAGACTTTGGTTCTAAGGTTCCAAGTTTCAATGACCACATGACATTATGGACTTATCTTGCCTTTCAAGGGTGCTGCCATCTGACATCTCATTGAATGCTATGCATAGACTAACCTTGAGTTGTCTTTTCAGGAATTTGTCTTTCTTGGTCATCTTTGTAGTCGGTGGGTCGGAGGTTTCGAAAGGTCGAAACTTTAGACTTTGGTTCTAAGGTTCCAAGTTTTAGCAACCATGCAACATTATGTACTTATCTTTCCTTTCAAAGGTGCCATCATTTGACATCTCATTGAATACTATGTACAAACTAACCTTGAGTTGTCTTTTCATGAATTTGTCTTTCTTGGTCATCTTTGTAGTCAGTGGGTTGGAGGTTTCAAAAAATTTGAAACTTCAGACTTTAGTTCTAAGGTTCTAAGTTTCAGCGACCACACGACATTATGGACTTATCTTGCCGTTTAAAGGCACCGTCATTTGACATCTCATTGAATGCTATGTACAGACTAACCTTGAGTTGTCTTTTCAAGAATTTCAAAAAGCATGTAGGTTTAAAGGCTATCTTTTCGAGGAATGAAATTGAATGCCGCATTTAATGCACATCCTATAAAAATAATGACATAAGTGGGTGGCAAAGTTTTACTTAGACATTTAGTCTATATTCTCCTTCTTTTCCAAGGCCAGTACTTCTCAAGTGAAAACATTCTATTTCCGTGAATTTGGGCTCATGCAAAGTGGAATTCAAAATGATTGGTTTGGCATTAAACACATGTCTTGTTGATGACATAACTTGAGGTGGTGAAACTTTTGCTAAGTTTTTCAGCTGCATTTCCTTCTTTTGCAATCTACTCTTCTAGGTGTTTGTGTGTTTCTTTATGTGTTGGGAATTCATGCAGTCCGGAATTAGAAATCGTTGGCTTGACGAAAGGGATACAAATCTTAGACCTTTTAAGTTAGAAGAATTTTGGGCATGCCTAAAGAGTGACGAGAAGTATGAGCTGGATATAAAATTGTTAGAAAGCGGGCTAGCTCATGTTGGAGGGTTTCCAGAAGCTATGCTGAGTGTGGACCTGAAAAGTGCATGTGCGAGAAGGTACATTCTGGAGACAAGAAATTAAAGCTGTGGACGAGACTATAATTGCATAAATTTCTCTTGAAGCTGTTTCTTGTGCCCTGAGGATTCTAGAAAGGGAACCTATAGAAGACATGTCTATCGTAGTGGTAGGTGAATTTTTCAAAGCGAATGAAGATTGGTGTAAGAATGCCATGGCCAAAACCTAGTTGAATTTTGAAAGGAAAGGTAAGTCGCAACTACTGACTAAACTCAAAAGAGTGCATTTTAAGGAAGAAAATTGCAGATGCTATTGCTTTATTGTACCGTGTTTTTGGGAATGCACAAGTTGAGTTATTTGAAGATTGGATGTGGTGGTTTATCTTGATAATCTATGATGAGAACATTTTCATTGACTTGGCTGAAGTTATTTGCTTCCATTTGAATGAGCAATTAATTAATTTCCATAAGATTGCTACTTTTTGCATGTGTTCTTGCCTGACGTCCATTGTAGCTAGTCAGTGGTCCTTTTGGCCTAGGTTGGAGCCGCAAGGAACCCAAAATTTTGATATGCCTATGTATAAAAGCTTTCCTCAGTTCACTAAACAATTTGGAATGGGTGATTTTTGTCGTGTTAATGATGTATTTTTAATGGAGGCCGTGAGGAATCTAGATGGAAATCCAGACATGTGCCTTTCCCCTGAATCAATTTCTCTTGTATCAAATTTTGAGAGTTTTTATATCCAATTTGATAAGTTTTAGGTGATCCCACAATAGTGGTTTACAATTTTTGGCCAAACTGGACACTACAATTATTTTTAAAAAATAAATCTTCACATTCGGGTACCTAGAGTGGCTAAACCATGAAGAATTTGAAGATGATGAAAACTAGAGTCTCGTCACATTTTGTCTGTAGATTCTAATTTTTTTTTTTTCAAAATTCTTGGAATTAGATTGCACTTCTTTTTCCATCTCCCACGAAAATTGGTTTTTTTCAAAAAACAACATTTTTAAAAAGTGACGCACACCGTATAATGTATAACTTTTTTTTCATGAAGGATAAAATTCTAATTCTTTCAAATTTAGATTTGTAACTCTGATATCTAGTGCTTCCACTTGGTTAAACAATTTTTTATTGAATATTTGTTCTTTAATCAAGTTTTGAAATCAAACCAATTACAATTCAGACATAGCGATCGTATAACGCATTACTTTTTTTGTATATATCAAAATTCATTTTTTTTTGTTGGATCAAGGACTTCAATATATGGTGCAATCATATTTTTAATTTTTTTTTTTGATAATCTACTATTTTTGCACATGTGCAGAACAAAGACCTTCATTTTCGATGAAAAACCTATGTTTAATAAAACTAAAAAAAAAATACATAATAAAACCAAAACATTTTAAAATTATATTCATTGGATAGCTCATTTTGAGGACTTCTTGATTCAAGTTGGGTTTGTGAAGATTCGTCCATTTTTCATCCTCAACCCGAGCTCTAAAGTGCCAAAATTCAGGTTTTTTCGTGACTCAGGGAGGGGATGAGGAATAAAGGGGGTTCGCTTGAACCAGGGTTCATTTGAACCCTGGTTCATTCAAAACCCTCTTCTATAAGGGGTTTTGATGGCTTTTTTGGCCGGAAATTATTAGGAGGGTTCGCCCGAACCTAGGTTCTAGTGAACCCCTAATGGGTTTAGTCGAACCAATAGGTTCGGGCGAACCCCTAAAATCAATTTTTTTGCCATGCATTCATTTTCTACGAGTTTTCCTTCCTCACTTCAATTGTAAACCACTATTGTGGCTTCACCCTTTTCCTTTGAGAATAGGGGGTTTTGAGAAAGCCCCATTGAAATTACCTTGGTATCTTGAAGATTTACTGATATTTTTGGAAGTTTGTCGACAAATGGCCATGGTTAATATTAATTATATGAACATGGGGAAAACTAGGGTATGTCTTCCCATTGAAAACCCCTTCTTTTATGTGCAAAACAAACCAGGTGGCCAGGGTAGCTAAATGAGTTCTCAAGGAATATAACCTCCAGTATTTGTCTATGAGAGCTAATTTTGACAGTAAGGGTTTTGTGAAGCATAATATCTATGGAGGGAGCTTATATCAACATCACCCATCTTTCAAAGATTTATGGGAAGATTGTGTTGATGAGAATGAAGTTTTGAGAAGAGATTATATGAGGCTAACACTAAAAAAAATATAGGCTTTAAGCTTGTCATTTCAAATTCCTGAAAATGTATCTGAGGATTCAACAATCATAGATCCTAGATATGAAAAATTGCCTGATAAATCCCACCCTAGGGTTGATTGGAGCCAAAGTGAAATTTCATATATGAGAGTGCGTGCTGCCCTAGTGCTTAAAAGAAGCCAGGATTGGTTGGATGGGAAATGGTGACAAGTTGTTGGTCCTATTTAGGAGCCTAACTCATCACAAAAGAATAAACATGGGTCTACGTAAGCATCTGGTGCAAGTGTATCATCCGGGAAACCCTCTGTTAGGTCCTCTAGTGCAAATTCTCAGTCAGGAGGTGATGGTGATAGGCCAAAAGAAACAATCAAGTTGAAGACCATCTGTGAACAAGATAGTGTGCTTTCTCCTACCCCTAAGAAGAAGACCAATCAAGAAAAGCTAGTGCTTGTAGATTCTGAATCTATCTTTCAACAGATTGTTGAAGATAATATCTTTCCTCCTCTGTTTGAACTACCCTCTTCTCTGACTGATAATCCACCTATCACTCCTAGTGCTCCTAAAAAAACTATTAGTGGAAATGAAGATTCTAGTTTGGTAGGAACCTCCCCAAGATGTCTTAAAAAAGTAGTGGAGAAGAAGAGAAAGCATATTCCTACAATGACAGTTGGAGTCTAGATACAGTTGAAAAGTGACTTCAAAGCTCTTCAAAACCTAAGAAAGCTAGGAGGATGTCAAGGATGGTGACTGATGCTACTTTTGGAAATAAAATGTTAGAAATTGTTGAGCCTATGAAGGATTTAATTGAAGATGAAATAATGGAGGCGGACTAAAAAGTCACACATGTTGATATGGGGCCTCCAACATTGGAAGGCGATGTGTACCATGCCAATTATTCAGTCAATGTCTTGATTAAAAGAGTGAAATAATAGAGGAAAGAAAATATAAAGCTGCAATCTCAAGTCCTCATGTTGGGTAACTTTATTTCTTCCATGGCCACTCCTTCTACATCTGATGAAGCTTCAATTTCTCAAGTAGAGGGAATCGATGTGCTCACCATACAACAAATTAAAAAGAATTTGAGCTATTCTAGAGTTGCTTGTGAGGGGATAGATAAAATAGCTCAAGACGCTATCTTCTATCTGAATAAATCTGTGCTCTTTTACACTCGAGTTATTAACAAGAGGAAGGAGTTAGTAACAGAACTTTAGCAGGTCATAAACGATCAAATTAGTCTATATGTGCTCTCTTAGGAAATGAAAGAATTGTTCTCTATGGATCAAAGGATATTAATTGGTGAGCAAATTGTGAATAATCCTAAGGAAATAGACCCTTCCCAGTCTGATTCATTGGAATGGAAATTGAATATGTATGATAATCTGGTGAAGGAAATTAATAAAACACTTGATCAATATTTTGAAATGTTGGTGGAAAGTAAAGAAGATTGTCATATTCTAGGAGTGGAAATTATTGATGAGTTTGATGAAAGGATTCTAGATATAAAAGAGATCTCTCTGAAGTTTAAAGATATATTCAATAACAAAATAACTAATCTTGCTACAATGACATGGGAGTCCTCAAAACTTAGTGGAATGTAGATCCACCTGAAGTCTTATAAATCTGGAGAAGAGAAAAGATTTGAGATGTTGGTTGAGTCTGAAATTGCTTTGGGAAAATGGAGAACCAAGTTACAGATTACTACAACTCCAGGGAGCAAGGACATATTTGCAATTGTCACCAGATATCGAGATTACAGGTCCAGGATGAGGGCACAGGAAAAGGCACTGGAACATGAAGCGGTTGAAGTTCTGAAAGATGAAGAAGATGGAGTGAAAACGTGATGCATAGTTATTTTTAGCATTTCATGATACTTTATTTAATTTTAGTTCTTTTAAGTTAAAGACTATTTTAATTTTTGGGTGCAGTTGTATCCAAGAAATCGTTACCATAGACAATTGGTTTATGCTTTAAATATGGGTTTGGCCGATTTAGTTAGGATCTTTTGGGAAAAACTTTGATTTTCCTCATTAGAACAAAAACTCTTTTATTCTTTCAAGTTTGTTTTACAATTATCTTTCAATATAGAAATATGGTGAAGTTCATGCAGACATAATCTTTGTGTTGTAGTGTATGGATTTATTCTGAATATCTTGCCAATGGCTATCTATGTTGGTGTTCTAGATGTTTAATAGATTACATTGCTATCAAATGTTTATCTTTGAATGAATGCTTATGGCAATGGTTGAGTTCAGTTAAAGAAATTTATTAGTTCTGAAGTGATTCAAGTCTTTGTGCTTTAGTTTATAATTTGATATTGGCATGCCTTCAAAGCTTTTTGGTTAAAAGCTACACCTTTCTTTTCTTTTTGGTTAAAAGCAGCCTGGATTTCAATTCATTTCATATCATTAAAGGTAGCTGCCACCTTGTAAAATAAGTAGAGAATCAGTATGAAATTTAGGTGATTTGGTAGTTTAAGCTTTTATTGTTTAAGTTGTGTGGATGCCTTTATAAGTTATTTATGTTGAACTGTTAGCTTCTGTTAGCTTATAAGTTATGGATGTTGAACTGTTAGCTTCTATTCAAGGAATGGATTAATATTCCTTTTAGTTATTTATCAAAGATTGTGTGAATGACAATGCAATAGGAATTTATAAGTAGTGTGATAAGTGTTTAAGAATGATGCAGAATCACATATCAAATTCAATACCATGGAATATAGTATAAAGTATAAAATATCACAATTTCATGGAATACAATATAAAATATCATCAACTACAGTTTGGAATATGATTCATGAAGTTTAATATAAAATAAAATATCATGAAGTGCAATGATTCACAATTTCAATTTTCATTGAATACAATATAAAATATCAACTACAGTTTGGAACAATGGAAACTGATTCATGAATCGTGAAGTGCAGTATAAATACCTAAAAATTGCTAATTCTCTTCCATTTCCCAAATAGAGTCAGGGTCCTCAAGTTGACGTTCATCTTGAGATAAATTAAAAGAGTCATCTTGATTCTGAGTCATCTCTTCATTTTCTTTGGCCTGTGTCTCAAATTCAACATCATTGTGTGATTTTTTTCAATGTCATTTGTCCCAGTCCCACTGCCACTGTCGACCCCAATATCATTGTTTGACATAAATCAACAAGTTTGAAATATTCTAATATCGAATCATGTAATATTTCACTTTGACCTAATTTTGTCCAAACCTTTTTTATTGATCCTGGTTCAAAGGCCTTGTCCATGCCCATGGATTTATACTGGTCCCTCATAGCTATTGTAAAACTCCTAGATTGTTTTCTAAGCTTAGCTTCATTTAAAATTCCTTCTATTTTCTGCTCATTGTATGTTACAGTTTTCAAAAATTGTTCGATCAAGATTTTTACTTGATCATGAAAATATTTTAGGTTATCTTGGTTTTCCCAAAATTGAGGATACACAATACCCATGGCTTCAAGCATTTCATGTCGAGGGAATCTTTCATGAATCTTTGAGGAAATATATTTTGTAATTTCCTTCAAATTATCACTAACAAATTTAACAATGCCTTTAAATTCTTCCTCGTTAATAGCTACTTCTCTACTAGAGTGCCTGACTATCTTACATTGGTACATTTGTATCTCATATCCATGTACATAGATACATAAGTGCTTGCTTGCATTAAACTGTAAATAATTATCAGGATAATTCAAATTAGTAATTTTCCACCACATGAAATAATTTGGGCCTTCTTGTGTTAGATCTAGATATAGATGATTGAGGGCCAAGCATGTATGTTTACGTAGATTGAAATATTCATTAATATACATAGTTTTGTCTTGGGATTTCTTCACAAGATTTTTCATCACATCTAGCATGGGGAGAAGACTAGCTAAAGTCAAGAGTGTCTCTATATCACTTAACCTATGTAAGAGGTAAGGAGATTTGTCTACTGTGCTACAATTTTTGTACATCACTCCAATTAAGATTGATATTCTGAAAGAACTCGTTGCACTAGTCCATGTAGGGAGATCCATCTAGTATCGACATCCTTGAGAAGCTTGTTTCTTGGTGTTATTCCCTCAACAAAATTTTGAAATTCTATGAAATGTTTGGGACTTCGGTAGAAGTATGCATGGATCTCGTAGACTAGATTTTGGACTTTTGATACTGTAGGAAACTTGCTTACAATTTTGAATGCTAAACTCATTCTGTGGGCCATGCAGTGAATGCCAAGCATGTATAGTGCATAAGTAGTTTGTAACTTTGTGCAAACACCGGTCCTTTGACCTTGCATCATTGTAGCTCCATCAGCTCCTACACACACCAACTTTTTGGCAATTGTCAACTCATCCATACCTACAATTTCATTCAAATATTTCTTGACTAGTTCAAATAGATTTTGTAATGTTGAACTATCCTTCATTTTATGAACACAAAGAAGATGAGCTTGGAAAACATGTCGTTCTACAGTATACAAATGCATATAGACCCAAGAAGTATTGTCTACCACAGTAACTTCATCCAAAGATAATGCAATGAAATTTGACTCTTTTATTTTCTCCTTTAAATCTTCCTTTTCAATTGCAACAAGACAGTTTGCCCATTCCCATCTGACGTTTATTGACCAATGTAAGAAAAGATAGTGAGGAACATTCAAATAAGATAATAAACCATAATATTTTGGGTAGTCTGTCATAGGACACCCTTTGGAAAAAATATGAAAAACAACACTCATCTGAACAGTTTTTGACATATTTGTTGCTTCCATTGCTTTTCCAAATTGAGCCTCAAGTGTACCTTTACATGCAACAATATTTGACATTCTTTGGTCATGCTCTTCATAAACCACAACATACCTAATGTGAAGACATTCTTCCTTTGATTTCCATCATACGACTGATTGTTCCTTTCCATTTATGATTTTTTTTTCATAAACTTTACCGATATGCTTTTCTATAGTTTCAATCTTTAGCTGCAATGTCTTGTCTCTTCCACATTTCCAACTACAAATCGTACATTTGGCAAATGTTGCATTTTAAATATCATTTGATTTCCCAATCCCCATTGGTACAATGAATTGGTACTTTTACAACCAACCAAGTTGAAAATTCCTTGTCATTTCCCACTCATGCCCCATTTTTGATTTGCTTCTTCTTTTCTTGCTACCAACATCATCCTCATCCAAGTCAATTATCTCATTCTGGCTAACTAGGGTATCCCTTGGAACATCTTCTACAGTATTGCCATCCTCATTTGATACATTTTTATTTAACTCAATGAAAATATCAACTTGACCTTCCGGTGGTGGTGAGGTATTGTGAATGCCTTCATTAATATTTGGTGGAAGAGTTGATGATGTAGCTCCATCTTGATTTGATGGATCAGAAGCTTTGTCAATTCCAAAGTAAGAATGTATGATACCTCTATTTCTAAGTTTTGGGAATTTTGATGGCTTCCCAGTCTCTTCACGACCATGAGGAGCGGTAGGAGCCTCACCCTTGCTACTCGACATATTGATCTCTCACTTTGAATAAAAATTGGAAAAAAACGTCTTCTTGTTTAAGGACAAAGAATATAGATCCCATTCCCTACTCAATATCATCTTTAACTTTAAGACTAAAGCAAGAATGGAAAAGAGATAAAGAAAACTTATTATTATAGCTAATAACACTATGAAGAAATGATCACTCACCTTTAAGTCTACGTTTTTGGCTTTCATTGACTTCTAAATCGAGAAGTAGAACCCCAAAACTGAACAAAATGTGTAAGAATAAATGACAGTTTCAATTGTATTTATATCAATCCATATTTGATGAATTCTACAGGATTTTTAAATGGTATATTAAAAATTTGGTGAATCTCGTGTGCTTATACAACAATACGTTGTAATTTTCAAGGAAAAGTGTGTCCTCAAATGTAATTATTTTTTAATGTTATTGGCGAAATAGGTCCTCATAAGCAACTATTTATAAATTTTAATTGGCGAAATGGGTCTTCACAAGAAACTATTTATAAATTTTAATTGGTGAAATGGGTCCTGATACAATGTTGTTTTAATAGTATTGGTGAATATGTAGGTGTTTTATTACATGCTTCCGGGGTTTTAGGTGAAAATATTAGTCGGTCCATTTGAAACACGTAGTTTGTTATGGTGATTTTTTTGCTTAAATATGCCTCATAAAAAAAATCATTGGTGAATGGACATGCATTGGACTATAGTTCGTAAAATCCAGGTGATTTGGACACCTTGTTGGTTTGCGCAAATTCGGCAATTTTGACTTGGCCAATTTCTAGAATTCGCCAATCGGCGAAGATTCGCCACTAAAGTTTTCCCTAGTTGGGATTTGTGGTTTCTTAATATACGATATTGCAGACTTCACAAGTAAAGGTTATGATGAAGCTCCAAAGTCTGAATGTTGAAAACCTTCAAACTTTCTAAGTCATTTTTAGATGCATTTGGTAAGTGATAAGCCCAGACGACCGATGCCTGATTCTCTTCAAAGATTCTAAGTGATTTTCAAGGTATTTGATAAGTGATAAGCCCAAAATTTGAAACTTGCTAACTTAGTAAAAATTTGACTAAGTCATTTACACCTCTTCTATATAATGTTGCACAAATATTCTTTTGACTTCAATGACACCATTATGCCAACAATCTCCTTTCAGAATTAGGTCCAACTCATCTCCGATCTCCTTTGACATCAATGACAACTTTTACATTAATGCCAACCTCCTCACTAACAGTATCAGGTCCATCTCTCCTTTGATCCCCTTTTGACATCAATGGCAACTATATGCCAACAATCTACCCCTTTGTCATTGATGGAAAAACCAAATGCTCAATGATACTAATTCATTCTCTGTACCAGTATCATCTTTACTCTCTCCCCCTTTGCTCAAATACTTGATTATATGCCTGGGGACCTTGCATGCTCACTCATTTGTATAGGGATATGCATGAGGCTGTATATCATGGGGGGAGTAACATTCCAGCTGGCATGACACTTCTTCACATGTGGGCATGGGAGTGGATTGCAGTCATGACCAGATGACATTGTTTGACAGGATCTTATTAGTTTATGATAATTTAGGTTGGTATATTTCAGATCATATGCTATGATCTACAATAAGAATGAGATATTAAGAAAAGACAAATGAATTTTGATTATTCTTTTCAAAAATAGGTCCTAGAATTCAAAGTACTAATAGTATGCTATTTTTTCCTATAAGACTTCTAAGAAAAGAACACTAACTAGTTTGAGTAGATAATACATATATGTCTCTCTCCTCAACTGAATGAACATCTTGATTCTTCTCTTGTTACAATACCCTCTTTTTCTCTTCCTACATATATCAAAGTATTACTAATTGTTATGCTTATGATTGTAGGGATGAAACAAAGTGTGACTAATGGAATATATATGTTCTCTTGTACTATAGGAATGGGTTTGTCAACAAATGGCTATTCCTCATGTGTTCCACTAGGATTCAGGTTTCATCCCACATATGAAGAACTTCTATACTATTATTTAAAGAAAAATGTGTCTTGTGAGATCATTGACTTGGATGTTATCAAGGATGTTGATCTTAACAAGCTTGATCCTTGGGACCTGCATGGTATGCCAAATGAATTCATTTCTTCTTAGTACTTGAATTTTATTTTAGACTTATTAGATCCTTATTATTGTATGCTTTAATTACATTGTTTTGAATTGAACTAGAGAGATGCAAGATAGGTTCTGCTCCACAAAATGAGTGGTAATTTTTCAGTCATAAAGACAAGAAGTACGCAAATGGGCGCCCACACAAACAGAGCAACAAATGCAAGGTTTTGGAAGGAAAATGGCTAGGATTAGGCCATTTACATGCACTTCAAGTGGATTGGAATGAGAAAGACCTTAGTGTTCTACATTGGGAGAGCCCCTCATGGCCAAAAAACAAAATGGATTATGCATGAATATGGTTGATAGTTTCAAGGAATACTTTGAGGAAATAATATTTGAGTAGATTCCATAGGTTCAAAACAAGGAATTCAATGCAATGGCTACTATAGGATTTCTCTTGGATATACCTAACAATGTGCATTAGTGCGAATTCTTAGTGGAACAACTATTGATCTGCATATTTGATGTCCCTGAATCTGAGATCGTATGCAAAATTGTTGGTCCTGATTCTCCTTGGTACAAAGAAATATACAATTACCTACATGATCAAATCCCACCTCCTAACTTATCCAATAATCAAAGAGAAACATTTACTTGACGAGTCTCTAAATACATTATCATCACTGATACCCTATACTATCATAGTTTAGATAATACTCTACTTAGATTTCTTGATGCGGAAGAAGCACAAACAATTTTACACAAGGTACACGATGGTATATGTGGAGCTCACTCTAGTGGTCCTACCCTAGCTAAGAATATCATGAAGACTGGATACTACTGGCCAACCATAGAATGTGATACCTATCACTTTGTGAAGAAATGATGATAGTGTCAGATACATGGAGATCTTGTGCATGCACTAGTACAAGGACTACACCTGATTACATCACCATGGCCTTTTTCTCAATGAGGACTCAACCTTGTCAAAAAAACCCACCCTACATATACCAATGGGTACAAATTCATCATTACTGCAAACATAATAATTTATCAAATGGATTAAATCCATACCTATGACATACATCACCGGTAAGAAAATTGTGAAATTTAGCTTGAAATACATCATATTCCAGTATGGTGTCCCCTTGTCTATAGTCACAAATAATAATCGTCCCTTCGAAAACCAGGAGGTTTGAGAATTATGTGAGAAGTACCATAATCCAACATCACTTTTCCACTCCGTATTATCCCCAAGTTAATGGTTAAGTGAAGGCATCAAATAGAACCATCATAAAAATCCTGAAAAAGATTGTCAATGATGCTGGTTGAGACTGGCATATTCAACTAAATCCACCCTTATGAGATTATTGTACAAGAATTCATACTCCTACTAGTGCTACACCTTATTCCCTTGTCTTTGGTTTCGAAGCTATCCTTCTGATTGAGGTCAAGTTACCATCATTGAGAGTTTTATGCAAGAGTTCATCGATGATGTAGGTTATTGGGTTACCAAACTACATGAGCTAATGCTATTAGATGAAAGAAGACAAACTACATTGGTCCACCTAAAATAATATTAGAACCGTCTTTGGTGTAGCTATACCAAAAGGGTCAAGGTTCAACAGTTCAAAAGTGGTGATCTAGTCCTAAAAGAGAACCCCAAGAATCAACTAGAAAGAGAAAAACAAGGAAAGTTTGAACCTAACTGGTTGGGTCCCTAAATCATTACTACAATATATGGATCTGATGCTTATCAACTAGCTACTATTGAAGGTGAACCATTATATGATCCTATCAATAGCATGTACCTTCATAAGTACTATACATGACTTTCAGAGATCCTATAAAAAAATTTAAAAAATTTAAAAATTTTAAAAATAGAAGAATAGAAAAAATAAAAGAGAGAAATAATCCATCCTATAGTGAAAACCATTTTGGTGGCACTTTGGATAAGTAATATGGTGAAAATTTGGTAAATAAATTCCATGTGTAGTCGGTTACTACTCTACCATTTATCACTATTCTATCAGATTCCATTCATGTAGTACCCCTCCATTTATGCTTATGATTTATGTTTGCATGTTTTCACACTGTTAGACTTTGGCACTTTGGTTTGGATATTTTGATCATTGATTTTGAGCGACAGTGGATTCACTTTGTGATATGATGATACATTGTATGGTGATAATTAATTTCTGATATGCTTTGTTATAGCGTAGATATTTCTTTCAGATGTTATTGCTATATATATATTTATGATGGACTAACTATTATTTAATTTGTCAGTCTGATGTGATGTGTATTGGTGTGGAGAATGGAATTGCATCACTCACTTGCGAGTGCCCTGTGATGTCCGTGATTTTCTCTGCACGGTGTGTTTGTACAATGGATTACATATATATATGCATGTTATTTGTTTGGTTGCAGGATTGTAGGTACATGACATCGACTCCACCTGGTTACTCAGGTCTAAGCATGTCAAGACTCAACGGAAATGTTGATTGGGAGGTAGTAACATGGTTCATCCTAGTCTAGTCTTTAACCCAGTCACAGTACTTTGTCAGTTTTAGTTCGGAGTCATAGATTGTCTTGTTTGTTCCTGTTTGGATTAATTGCTTTGAAAGGAAAATCTTGTCATTTTAATGATAGTTATTATTCTTTAATTTACTGTTGTTTAAATTAATTTTTAAATGTTAAAGAAATAAGTTTTACATGTTATTTAATTAATTAATTAGTTCGTTTGGTTAAATAATTTGATCATTAAGATTAAATTCATTTAATTAAATAAATTAATTGATTAAATTAAAATTGTTTTAAATGTGTGTGAATAGATTTAATTTTAAATTAATTATTATTTTGGAAATGGCATTTTTAATTGTAAATAAATTTTGTATTTTTGAAAATTGGAAATTTTAAATAAATTAAAAGCATGCAAATTTTAAAAGTGGAGGATAGGAAAGATTACTGGGAAGTTGTTGAAGATATTTTCTTCTTCTCGACATGTGTGCCAGTTAAATTTATTGTTTATGGTTGAGGAATTTCTCAGAGGTTATCTGGGATTTGGGAAAACACAGAAGTTTATCTTTTTTTCTTCACGGGAAATAAAAATATAGTCTGCTGTTAAAATTTCTTTGAAAGTGTTTTGTGATATCCCTTGGTATTATTGTATATTTGTGGAAGTTCTCTAGTTTGCATTTTGGGAATTGGTATTCGGGAAAGGTTTTGGAAGCTATAGGAAACAGAGGCTCTCATCACCAGATGGATTTCAGAAGCTAAGGAAACAAGTATTTCCCTTGTGTTTTAATTAGTTGTTTTTGAAAAAGAATGTTTGAGAAAAGAAAATTTTATTTTTTTAAATTTTTTGTATTTCTCAGGAAAAATTACTTACTATATATTTTCTGAAAGGATTTGTAGATTTCTTAAATATTTCTGAAAACTTCCTCTCTCTGTAGAAAATATTTAAATTAGTGAAGGGGAATTATTTTAATGGGTGAATGAATTTGGAAACCTCTGGGTAAATTAGTGTTGATTGGAAATATTTGTGTGTATTTTCTAGTAAAACCGAGTAGAAATTTTTACAATTCCCCCATTTGAAAACTCTATGAAAATTTGTATATATATATATATTTATTTATTATTTATATTATATTCTTTCATATATAAATTGGATTGAAGAAATTTTTATATTCTAAAA